>JABUQX010048779.1:0-37727 GCA_015478945.1 Trachelipus rathkii | reverse complement strand
AAAGAGAGAGGATTGATTGGCAATTCTACTTGATTGAAATAGTGATTATGATAAGAATGTTACTGTGAAAGCTGAACCATGACAAGAAAAGATTTGGAGTCCAAGAAAAAGATAGAAAGTCGAAGTATCAAATTCGAATATAGGATAAAATTTAATTGAATTTGCTGGTGAGAAGCCATAAAACTTTTGGAAGCAGAGTACATCCAGGGCTTCGCATTGAGTCCGTCGGAAATTGGAACAAAAAAAATATGCAAAATATTTTGGAAATTTATATATTTAATAAACGTATATAATATATCATTAGATTTGAAGAGTGTACATTAGTAAGTTCTATATTAGATTAACGAGCAAAGAACTAAGGAAAAAAAAATTATGTGGACAATTGTTTATTAAGGTGAGTGCGCTTTATTTTATGCAAAACAACAGTTTTCTTCATAACCGTATCTGGGGGATGTGCATTTTGAACCTTATTTTATCAATGATAGTGAGTGATCACATAATGTATAAATCTAATTTGTTACCTAAAGTGAGAAAATATGGATTGTTTTAATACTTGGTCCAATTCTATATATGAGCACTTAATAAGTACCCCTCTGTGTTAGCTCTTAAAACGCGGCGATTCTGATGAAAGTTAAGCGACAGTTCCTATGCCAGTGTGAAAACCCATACCTGGGTGTAAAACTCAAGGATTGGCAATGAGAAATAAATTGGTTAATATACAATTTCTTTCATGGAACTTTACGTGAAATTTAAGATCCTAGATGGAAGTATTGATCCCACATAAGAGAACACATCCTCCAACTACATCATAAATATAAACTTAGCTTGATTAATAGAACCTATGGACAAATAGTAACCTCTCTCCTCTTTCAATTTATATTTTTTCCAAAGAGTGTATTCAATTTACAATGTTTGAGATTAGCATAGATTTCATTCTGTGTTATTTTAACATTTACTTGACGAAATGGATAATAAAGCTCCTACCGAGTCTAAAAAGAAGGAATTTTAAAAATAGCCAAAGCAGTTAATAATCTATAGCAATTATTTGTTAACGCTTTTAACACATAAAAATACATAAATTCTTTATTTCATTGTGAATGGCAAATTAAGCTTAAAAATTTTTCCTCATTGTCTCGTGTATTACATTTTAATAATTTTTTCTAACGGTTCCTTGAAGGGTGACAAGGTTTCAACGCAGTAACAGATGAAAGGATTCTTTTTTTACAATTCAACACATTTCACTTCAATATATCAAATAAGTTTGTCCATGAACACTATCAAAAATTACTATTATTATCATTTATTCTCTGCACCAAATTAACTATACTAACATCTAATTAAGAAATTAGTAAACATTTGACAGGTTAATTCATATTTTTTACCCAAAATAGCTTAATCATGTTTACCTAATTTTAATTATTTTCTTCTAATAACATTTCCCTGTCATTCTTAAAGCATTTACCTCAAAGTCCCATAATCTATACTCCTCAATGCTTCATAACTATTTCATACAAAAATAAAGGGGGAAATAATTCGATAAAATCTCCTGTGATTAATTCGAATAAGACTTCGTTTGCAGTGAAAATATCTGAATGCATGTGAGAAGATAAGCAGATAAGAAAGAAATTGAACGATGGGAAATTATGACTTTTTTTTTTTTGAAGTAAGATTATAACTACTTCATTTTTGCTATAAGCAAAGCTTAAATTTATAAGCTAAGCACACATTCGGAATATAAACGATATGTATTGAAGTTTATTAAGTGCCAATATAATATGTGAGGAATATTATTAGAAGAATAGTTCTAATATAATTTCGATAACAGTAGAATAGAATGGGAGGAGATCCGGGGATGATTAAATGGTTAAATTGTTAATTGATTGTCAGTGAGTTAAGATAATATGTAGTTTAATATAATAATAATTAATAATAAATAAGTTAATTAATCATAATAATAATAATATAATAATAATAAGATCATGAATAATAAAATAATAATAAATTGGTCTAATAATTGTTAATATTACTTTCAAAAAAGCTGAATTTTTAGAAAAGAAAGCAAGAAGAGGTGGACAATATATAGATAAAAACACAAACCCATTATAATTAATGAACGTTTCTTTATCTATCCTTTTGGTCATGTCTAAATCCCACACTGAATAGTGTGCATACCTTGCCATAATAAATAAATAATAATAAAAATGTAAAACTAAAAATAAAATGATAATAAAAAAATTTGAAATAAATTAATTGCATTATTGTAGTCAATGGTTGTTTTATATAAAATCATTCCAAAATATATATTTAAAAAAAAAAAGGAAAAAAAATAATTAAATTATTTTAAATTAAAAAATAATTCAAACATTCAAATATGAACAAAGTGTCCTCTTCAATCTAATAAAAGTATCTTAACATTTGAAAAGATATAAAAAATAATTTAAGAAGATGCTCAATATAGTGTAACTACTATTTACAGTGTAACTACTATTTACAACTAATGTAACTTCAAAACTTTGAAACTACTTTCACTATTAAAAAAATTTGGATTAATAATTTAAAAAAAGCCAAAACACTACAGAGATAAACATATTTCTTGATTTTTAACAACCAAGTTATAATAAATTAATGAAATGTTAAAAAGTGACATAATACAAAAAAAAAGAAACTAAGATTTCATCTTACTACATCACACTTAATATGAGCAGGACATTCTTCAAGTTCAACTCTCCAATTGAGATTTCCTGTTTTTTCTTCAACACTTAAAAGTCCACACCCACTCGGACTCATATTGTATTTTGTCTCTTCCATATGACCCTATTGTAGAACAATGCAATATAGTCTTTTACTTATACATATTAAACTAGAAAGTGTTAATATTTTAATTTTAAATCTTGCATTTATTTGTGAAACTAAGAGCCTTAACAAATCACTTAACTGACTTAGTCTATTTACCGACCTCGATAAAAAATGATGGTAGAGAATACCAGTAAAAATCTGAACATTTATAATATCATAATGCAATCTTAATAATAACTAAATAATACATAATAATAATAATTACTAATATATTAATAATAATAATATAATAATAATAATAAATAATAATATATATGAATGATTATAAATAAAAGTGAATAAAAATAAAATATAATAAATAATAATAAAATAATAATAATATATAATTAATGAATAATAATAATATATAATAATAAGGAATAATAATAATAATTAATAATAATCATAATATCATTGGCCTTCCTTCCCCAAACTGGGGGTAAAGTGCGTGACATGCACGCGGAAACAGAAGTAGTAGAAGAATATGAACAGATCCGGGAAAGGAAAGGCAACCTTGAATTCCCATCTTATCATATTATGGAAACCGGTAGGAGTCGGAAACAACTAGAGCTTAATGGGATCGGGACGGGACCTTACTAGGCATCCTTCGTCAATGTGGGGTCATTTCCCTTGCCAGTGGTTCAACATACATTTGACGTCCATAACAACCGAACATTCACCATCCTATTATGCAGCTTTTTATTACTCGACTATCTGCAAACTTACCATGTTCTCATCCAAGAGAAATGTCTTTACTCGACTCCCAATACACCTTTCTTTATTCTTCGGTTCTCCAGCAGCCGAGTAGATTCCAACACACTCACAGCTATAATACGCTTAATTCAACAGGACTATCATCCGATTCCTTTCACAATGAATAAACCATCTCAATGGGTACTTTCATATAATTCTATATCATTTATACCATTTCTTCACAGCCCTAAAGGCATTCTTGATAGCGTTCATCATTTTATTTTATCAATTCTTTCCACACCTAACACACCCCAAAGATAATAATAATATATAATAATAATTAAATAATAATAATAATAATTAATAATTAATAATAATAATAATTAATAGAATAACAATTATAATAATAATTAATAATAATAATCAATCCTAATAATAAATATTAATATAATAAATAATAATATATAATAATATAATAAATTGAATCATAATAATTAATATAATAATATATAAATAATAATATATAATATATAATATATAATAATAATAAAAATAATAATAATAAATAGAGGTAGGGGTGGTAAGGGAGGGTGTTCGACTGAAGGAGAATGGAAGCGATGGAGGGTACTCTGCTTATTGTACTCTGATGATTTAGTTTTGTGTAGCCAATTTAAAAAAAGTTTGATAAGATTGGAAGAGAAGTTTGGCAGTGTGTGTAAAAGGAGGAGGTTTAAAAGTAAATATAGATAAGAGCAAGGTGAGGGTGATAGGTGGGGAGAGTCTAAAGTAAGAAACCAGTTTGATTGGTAACGAACGGGAACAAATCAGGGTTTAAAAAATTAGGCTATACGTTGGATGAAAAGGGAACGGATGATTCTAAGCGTTGCAGAAAAATTGCGAGTAGTAGGAAAATGGCTGGTGCATTAAATCTTTGGAGAGTGTAAGGGGAACTAAGTCTTGAGTGCTAGAGTTCTCTCTGCATAAGGGTATGTTGTTACCGGAGTTCATTTATTGTAGTGAAACTATGATGTGGAATAAGAGGTAAAAGTCTTAGGTGAAATCTGTCAGATGGATAATCTAAAGGGCGTGTTAGGTGAACAGAATTGATAAAAAAAAAGGAATGAGCGTGTTAAATAGCTGCGTAGTGTGAAGAAAGGCGTGAATGAGAATTAATGAGTATTAAAATGGTTTTGACATATGGAAATTGTGGATTATAGTGGGTTGGTTAAGCGGATGTATAGAGGTGAGGGTGTTGGGAATCAACAGGTTGGGAGACCTAAGAAAAAGTGGAGTGAGTCAGTAAAGGAGTGTTTGAAGGAAAGGAATGAGTTTGGCAGATGTGATAAGAAAGGTACATAATAGGAGCGAATGGCGCGGTTGTGGTATGGTTATGGGCGTGGCCCAGGGGATGAACCTTTACATTGACGAGATACTACAGTGGAGGTCCGTCGCGGTGATGTGAAAGCCTTGGGGGGGGGGGATTTTTTGGCTGCGACGATCTGTCACTTAAGGGTATGAGGGGGAAGGTATGGGGAGCTTTTCTTTCGACTTACGTCATGATCTTCTAATTAACAATATCATTTCCTTGCATGATAAGCACCATAACCCATGTATGTAGGATGTGAAGGGAAGATAAAGAAAGATGAAGAAAATAATCATCATCGTCATCACCCACCTTCTCTCCCCAAAACTAGGAGTAAGGTGCGTCGCATGCACTGGAAACAGAAAAGTAGTAGAAGAATATGACGCCCCTTTAATACCCTTTCGTGAGAACTCGCAACAGTCAGAAAAATTCACCCTAGAACTTTACGGAACCGCCACGGACCCTCACTATAGCATTTCGTCAATCTAGGGTTCATCCCTTAGCCCAGGTGGGCCACAACTATACCCCCTCATAAAACCCCGCCATTCATTACTATTATGCACCTTTCTTCTCGCCTCTGCCAAACTCACATTCCTCTCCTCCAGGCATTCCTTTACTGACTCAATCCACTTTTTCTTCGGTCTCTCAGCCGCTTGATTCCCAGCACACTCACTACTATATATCCACTTAACCAACCGACTATCATCCATCCTTTCCACATGATCAAACCATCTCGATGTATTTTCATTTATTCTCTCATTTACTCCTTTCTTCACACCACATAACTCCCTAATGGATTCATTCCTCATTTTATCAATTCTTCTCACACCTAACACGCCCCCAAGATTGTCCATCTGAACACAATGTACTTTAGATCTAAACCTCTTACTCCAGACCATAGTTTCACTACTGAACATTAACACAGGTAACAACATACCTTTGTCAAAGACCCTAGCGCACTCAAAACTTAGTCTCTTTACATTCCACAAGAATCCTTAATTGCCTCCAGCCACCTCCCTTACCATTTCACAAACTTTCCCTATTTACACTCTGCATCATTCCGATTACCCTTTTCATCCAACCATTATTATCCTAATTATTTAAACTCAGACACTTGTTCCAGTTATTCACCATCCAACATAACTTTACATCGAGGACTGTCCTCACTCACAACCATAACCTTACTCTTATCTACGTTTACTTTTTTTTTTTTTTTTTTTTTTTTTTTTTTAACCACCACTCACGGGCAACAGAGCCCTAATCAAGAGGGGGTGTTAAAATTTAAAATCAACAAAACTATCAACTAAACGCAAATCACGCAGATGAGCCACAGACGCGGGCTTTAAAGTGAGGGAATTAAATTGAGTAGGAAAACAGAAGATGGAAGAGAATTCCACAGAACAGACGGTGGCAGGAAGAAGGAGGCACCACAGCGAACTAGTCTGGAGTTGCTAATATCAAACACAAATACTCATGTGCCGATACATTCACCCCTTGTGCTACGAGGGCGTCTTAAAGGAGTTGGCACGCGAGTGGAAAACTCCCTCGAGCACTTGCGCTACGGTACCTATAGAAAAGAGATAAAGCAACCAAACATCGCCGCCGCAAAGATAGAGGGGTCAAGTGAACTTAGAAAGAAACGGACAGTTTATAAGTCTTTTGCCTTTGACTCGACCCTATCCGAAAGCCGGGTGAAACCTGAGCCCCCCCAGATATGAGAGCAGTACTCCATACAGGGCGATGAGCCCTGCTATAAACTGGAGGTAACTGTGGAGAGAGGAAAAAAAGATCTCGCCCAGCTAAACAGACACTCCCAGTTTACTTTGCGAGGCCGCCAACACTCTACAACAGCAACCGTATTGAATGTGAAGAGTTTCCAAGACATTTTCTTGTTTATGTTAAGCGCCAAGGATGTTTATATTGTAACAGGAGAGACGAGAGAGGAACCGTCGAAGATGATTAGAAAAAGTTAGGAAGGTGCTTAGAGAGGGAGATTTGAAGAAGTGAGTTTTTAAAAATTGAATTTCACAAGGTTTTGGCGGACGACCCCACCCGGAATTCTATCCAGATCAGCGAGAATAGAATCGAAAGATTAAGACGAGAGGCCATTCTAGAAGGTAAAAGAGGGAGCAGAATGAAATGAGTTGAAGAATGAAGGGTCGAGTCCATCGGCATATGAGTGATAGAGTTAAAGTGTCCAGGTGAGAAGATCATTAATGAAAAGTAGGATTAAAGTAGGGAGATTAAGACAGAACCCTGAGGAACACCACTATTGACAGAAAAAGTGAAGAAGAAGTCGCCCCATCAAACAACCAGCCGATATTGAGCGATTGAAGGAAACTAGACATAAGTTAAGCAAAGAGAAGAAGGAAAACCAAAGGAGGGGAGCTTGAGAGCAGTGACGCGCTTGCCTACCCGGATCAAAAAATGCTTTGGATATGTCAAAGCGCCACCACGCAAGTCTCCCACAAGTCTTCCCTAAGGGCGGAAAACCATAAATCGTTTTAAAATAGGAAAGTATGATCACCAGTAGACCTCAACGCCGAAGCCGTTACTGGCCGATCGGAAAGAGCAGAAGAGAAATTCCAGATGGTCTAAAGAAGTGAGAGTTGAGAGGCGTTTCAAAGATCTTAGATATAATTACAGTGAGAGCTATAGGGCGATAGTTAGAAGGATCAGAAAGCGGCTTCCTTTTTCGGAATAGGTTGGAACATGTGCGTGCTTCCAACACTGAGGGAAGTGTTAGTATTGAAAGACATAGAGAAATAGTTGAACGAGGGGAGGGGCCAGCTCGGAAGCACACTCCCTCAAAACTCGGGGAGGAATGCCATCCGGGCCCCCCGCCTTCCTAACGTTCATAGACTCAGAAGCCCATTGCACCGATCAATGTAATCACAGGCAAAGACATAGGACACCTGAGAGGAGAAGGTGGAGGTGGAGGAGGAATGCCAGAATCGTCCAGGGTTGAGTTAGAGGAAAATAGGATGCCGAAGAGAATGGCCTTTTCAGTTGGAGAGTTAGCAACAGAGCCATCAGATCGAATAAGAGGAGGAAAGGTAGATTTACAGAAGTTGTTAGAGATGTTTTTGGCAAGAGGCCAGAAAGATTTATCAGTAGGAGAACCAAGGAGGTTAGCGCACTTTCGTTTTATGAAAGCCCGCTTTCAAACCCCTCCTTTTACACATCTTGCCAAATCCCTCTACCAAACCTCTCAAATTCTCTTCAGATTCGCCACACAAAACAAAATCATCCGCATATAAGAGGTAGGGCACCCTCCACTCTCTTCCATTCTCCATCATTCTAACACCTTTCCCTGCCACCCCTATCTCTAATTCTTTCATAACCCCATCCATATACAAATTGAATAACCAAAAAGACATACATCCCTGCCTCACTCCGCTATTAATATTAAACCAATCACTTTCAACTCCATTTATTCTTACACACGCTTCACTATCGTCATACATACTTTTGATTCCATTCAGAAGCCTACCACCAACATCATATATCACTAACACCTGCCGCAGAGCTTCCATATTAATCCTATCATAAGCCTGTTCCAAATCCATAAAACCTAAATACAATTTATTCTTCTCTCTCATTTTCTCAATCATTTGCTTCAATGTAAAGATTTGATCCACACATCCTCTACCAATTCTAAACTCAAAGAAAACTTCTAAAAGAAAATAATAATATTAATAATTTATTTTTCTATTCTACAGCAGTTACATAATAGAATTTGCATATCTTAATCTCCCCCTCCCCCCCAAAAAAAATCATAAGTAACAACAGGACTTAGTAGTAATAGTACTGTACTAATAAAATATTAGAAACCCTATTCCAAATATACTTTACAAAAGGCACTTCATATTGTTAAAAATAAAAACATAACTAAACACCAAAAGTAATTTAAATAATAAAAATTAGACAATTACCTTCATTTTTATCTTTCAAAATCATATCTGATATCTTATCCAATTTGTAGAAACTGATAAAAATTGTAAGATCACCATTTATCTTTTCCAAAAGAGTTGAATAATTGAGTCCTAGAAAATGAGAACAACGAAGTATATTTACTATAGTTAATTAACTGTTAATTAAATAACAAAGAACATTAGAATGTTTTACAATTAATTTTATTCAACTTGGTTGAATAGATATTATTTAATACGCTGCTTTGATAAAAGTATTGAAAGAAGAAAACAAAGACTACTACTACTACTACTGCTACTACTACTACTTGTATGATTTTGAACCTTTGCACCAACTGGTTATTAGTTAAGGAAATGATTAATAGACCTTGGATAAAATTGTAAGAATGGCTATTAGCCAAACTTTAGCAATAAGCTCTCTTTTTACAGATTACTCTTCTTTATTTCTAAATGAGTTTTATATTTTAAACTTGCATAGTACATTTCACCAAACAGAACCATTTATTTATTTAGAGATGAAATCTTCCCCCAGAAATGACTCATTTGCATCAGTTAGATCATGGGTAATTTCGAATGTAGACATTTTTTAAATTATAAATAATCGTCGAAGCATCAAATTATGGGAATAAAGAGTATACTAAACGAAATATAAAAAATGAACATATGTGGTAAAAAGAAAATTCTATTCTGTGCTTCATATATAGTACCATTTATCATTAGTCCTACCAATTAAACAGTTTATATTAATAATAGATACACAATAGGATCAGCTGTTTTGGCAAGAAAAAAAAAATTCAAATATAATTTAAACTTTTTTTTTTTTTGTTATTCTCATAGTGAACGCTTAAGGGTATTCCTAGTATTTAATTTTAATAGAAACAGGAGAAACGAAGAATAAGCCTTCTCAATAATTACCAATATAATCAACTTCAGTAAACCATTGCCTCGGTTTTAACTTAATTTCATTGCCACATGGTTGAACATCACAAGGAATTGACCAAAGAAACATAGCAACAACCAAGACACCAAACATTATCGATGCCAAAAAAAATGCTCGACGGACTGGTGACATTGGAGTGGGAGTCCAAATAGCATTCAAGGTAGGTTCAATACCTAAGCCATTAGATTTGCGATCCATTTCGTTATTACTTAAAAGATGGTAATCATTTTTCCTTCCTGGTGGAAAAAGTTTAACTTATGTAAAACTTATTTTAATTAGGAAAGCAAAACAATTTAAAAATTTTCAAATAAATGATTAAAAATTTTAACAATGATTCAAAAGTAAACCCAGAATATGGTGTGCATATCAGCATTTATAAATCATATCAATAATTTTATTCAATTATAAATCTATACTAAAAATAAAATTTTAGCATTCAAAGTTCTAATAATTGTAATTACTGTAACTTATTACCAAAGCCGGATGATCCTGCATGCCGAAAATTATCATTTGCAAGAATTCGATGCTGATTACTGTTAAATATCTCTTCATCACTCCCAACTTCATTATCTTCATCTTCCTCCTCCTCATCTTCATCCACATCTTGCTCTTCATCCTCACCGATCATAGACTTGAAGCCATCATCATCATCCTCATCTTCATCCTCATCTTCCTCTTCACCATCCTCCTCTTCATAATTATTTTCATCCTCAGATTCAGCTATTTTGTCATGATGAATGCTGAGAATATGCTCACCAGGGTCATTGTCATCTTGAAGCAGCAAGGAATAATGCTTGCTTTGGGCTTTAAAAACAAAAATAATTAATTATTATTATTTCAAGTTTTATACCAAGTTCAAAATAATAATGAATAATATGAATAATGAACATAATAATGAATAATTTATTTAATGAATAATTTAAAATAATGAATAATGAATGATAATGAATAATAATAAAATAATAATGAATAATGATTGGTTTGTGCTTTGAAAACAAAAATAATTACCTAATTATTATTATTTCAAGTTTAATACTGTTTAAAATTCCTTAAACCGAAGAAAGAAGTCAAGGATAACTAACTGATTTGTCAACTATTATTTTCATATATGTATATATATATATATAATATTATATCTTCATTTACCTCCTATCCCCAGATTGGGAGTGAGGTGTATATCATACACCAGAACAGAATAGTAGTAGAATAATATGATGCAAGTCGAAAAGAAGGCCCCCCCACTTATTGTCACCTTTATACCCCAAAGTGAGAACTTATCAATCAGATAAATCCACCCTTGGATTTCACAAGACTGCGACAGACACTCACTGTGGGATCTTGTCAATGTAAGGTTCATCCCCTGGGAAAGGCCCACAGAGACACCCCCTCACAAAACTCCACCATTCACTCCTAATATGCACTTTCTTCTTGCCTTTGTGAAACTCACATTCCTCCCCTTCAGGAATTCCTTTACAGACTCCATCCACTTTTTCTTCAGTTTTCCTTGGTGGATTCCCAGCACACTCACTACTATACATCCGCATACCCAATCAACTAACATCCATCCTTTCCATATGACCAAACCATCTCAATGTACTCCCATTTATTCTCTCATTTATGCATAAACACCACATGACTCCCTAATGCATTTATTTCTCATTTTATCAATTCTTCTCACACCTAACACACCATTATCAATTTTCATCAATTCTTCTCACACCTAACCAACCGCCTAAGATTGTCCATCTGAAACCCATTGTACCTTAAGATCTTAACCTCATACTTCAATGACCATAGTTTGCACTACTATACATGGTAACGCAGTAAAACAAACATACCCTCATGGAAAACCCCGTAGCGCACTCAAGGACTACGTCCCTATTACATCAATCTACCAAGGAATATTAATTTGCACCAGTCACCTTGCCTACCATTCAACAAACTTTCCTACTACACCACTGCATCACTCCCGTTCCCGTTTTCAAGTACCAACATTTAATATCCTAAATATTTAAACTCAAGACACTTGTTCCAGTTGCTCACCATCTTAATGTAACTTCACATCCGACGGAACTTCCCTTCACTCACTACCCATACCTATACTCCAACTCTACAATTTACATTTCAAACCTTACCTTTAACGAACACAGTGCCAAATTCCTCTATCATCCTCTCAAACTCTCTTCTGATTCACACACAAAAACCCAAAATCATTGCATATAATAGAGTAGGCGATTCCTCCACTCTCAATCAAATTCTAACACTTCCCTGCCACCCGTTACCTCTAATTCTTTCATAAACCCCATCCAGATACAAATGAAGTAAACCAAGGAGGACAAACCAACACCTGTGCTTACTCCGCTTATATAATCCTAAAACCACTCACCATTGACACCATTTATTCTTTAAATCTACCGCTTCACTATCGTCAACCATACTTTTGATTCCATTCAGAAGAGCCTACCACCACCATCCATAATTCTTGTTGTCGTATATGTGCTGAGTCCTGTTTCCATGTGTATAGTGTAGCCCTAATTACAATCATTAGAAACCTAGATATGTGATGATGATGTGTGTTATGTCTTCTTCTCTCTCATTTTCTCCATCATTGTTTCAAAGTGTAAAAATTTGATTCACACATCCTCTACCACTCGTAAAGGCACCTTGTGTCTTCACCAATTCAGTCCCTCAGTCACTTGACATACTCTTTCAACCAAAATGCCAGCATATATCTTCCCTACAACACAATAAACTAATTCCCCTATAATTCCTACAGTTTCCCTTATCCCCTTTATCCTTATATAAGGGTACTATTATTGCTCTCCTTCAATCCCACAGAACTATATCCTCCATAAATGCTTTGTTACGCAACTTCTAAATCCATCAATCACCATCTCTCCTCCATTCTTGATAACTTCACCAGTAATTCCATCTATGACTGCAGATTAACCATTCTTCAGCTTTGTCACTCTACCCATTTCACCTCTTCATTACTGCCAATGTTATGCAGCTTTTCAAAGTGTTTCCTCCACGCCCTCCTCACATCCATTTCATCAGTTACAAAAGCACCATCCCTATTTATTATTCTAGGCAGATTCCCCTTATTCTCATTCTTAACCTTTCACACTTCCTTCCAGAAGAGCTTTCTATTCCCTTGTAAACCCCATTCATTCTCCTTTCAAACTGTTAATTTACCTCATTTTTCCTCCTATGTATGTATCTTTTAGTTTTCCTTTTTTCATCCTTATATAATTCCAAATGCCTATCTTTAAAGACCTCATCATTGGCTTTTAATACATTCAACCATGCTTCTTTTTACTTTTAATCACTTGCATCACCTTTTCATTCTGCCACTCACTGTTAACATTCTTGCATCCACATGCTTCTCTTACACTGCTAACAAAGCCTTCCTTCATTTGCGTCTAGATTTGTTCAATTTTAACTTGTTCACATTCAACTGATTTATTTGCAAGCGCTCTTAAATACTTATCCTTATTACCTTGTTCACTTTAACTTCTCACACTAAATTCTTCCCACTTCCTTCAATATCACCTTCCTCTTCATCAGTATATCAGAAAGAATTTGACCTAGGATACTAAAACTTAGTAATTTGATTTGAATTGATAAAAAAAATAATGATTTTTGAAAAAAAAAAATATGTTATAAAACAGTTCCCACTATGGATAATTTTTACTTACATTTACTCATTAACATTGCCATGTGTCATTAGCCTTTTTCATGAGTATGTTACGTATATTAGCTAAATAATAATTGTGACCTGAAAGAAAAACAATATTAATAGACAAAGTGCAGTCAGGTGACTTTACATCACAGGATTTGTAATAAAAAAAAACTGCCCCAAAAAACTCTTAGTCATTTTTATAATATTTTTGTAATTTTGAAGAATCAGACTAATATCAGAGTTAAATAAATATTCACCATATTATATATATATATATATATATATATATATATATATAGTAATTATATATATATATATATATAATATATATATATACTATATATATATATATATATATATATATAATATATATATATATATATATATATATATATAATTATATATATATATATATATAATATATATATATATATTATATATATATATATATATATATATATATATATATATTATATATTACTTATATATATATATATATATAAATATATATATTTATATATATATATATATATATAATATATATATTAATATATTATATTATACTATATATAATAAATATATATAATATATATATATATAGTTATATATATAGTATTATATATATATATATATATATTATATAATATATATTAGTATTATATAGTATATATAAATAAAACAAGTGCAGGGTTCACACTTAAATTTTGAATTTGATTTCCCTGACTTTCCGCGTACCAAAATCTCGCAAATTTTCCCTAACCAGCGTGTTCGTTATTTTTTGTGTATAAAATATCTATTATTATTATGCAGCCTATTTACTCAGTTCATAGCATTAAATTATTGAAAAATTTACTTTAGAAACTGGTTCATCATCATGCATGAATTTAAAAAAAATACTTTTTTTAGTAATTCAGCCTATTACCTTTACCCATAACCGTCCAAAGCACTCCTTTTATATTTTTTCCAAAAGAAAACGTTTTTATTTAACAAAAAGAAAATAAATTAAAGCTTACAAAAAATTGCAATGAATAACGTCCACTGTGATCACAAAGTTCTAAATGGGGAGATTTAGGATAACTTTTTCTTCTCAAGCATGTTGAATTTTTGATTTTATAGCTTCTTCTTCTGTTAAAGCCTTCAGTTTTAACATGTCTTTCTCTACTCTTCAAGTTTATTGATCTGTATGATAATATTCTTTTTTCAACCTTTTATTCTCTTCTTTTTTGCTTTCTGTTTTGACTCTTTGAAGATGTTCTTCATATCTCCTATGGAGTAGCTCTTACATATGTCAACATTTTTGAGTGATAGGAACTTTATGAATATTTTCATGAGATCTTATCATTGTGCACTGTTCTTTGAGAAATCAGACTATGTTCTTTCAGATTCTCCACTAAAATTGCTTAATTTATAGAAAACCCTCCTTCCACTGTCGCATTTCCATGCGAAAATATCACTCCTAATTTTAATAAATTTGCCACAATTCCGTCATAACATTTGATTTCTCAGTTGCTATAGAAGAAAGTCAGGTCATAAAGTCTGTTATTAGGACATTTTTCAGTTATGATTTTAAATTTTAATTCAAGGGTAAGAATGAGCTTCACTGCAAAAGTAGGTATAATAGCTTTTTTCTTTCTCAGCAACAGAATCTGTGATTCGGTTATGGTGTACAATGCCTCTAGCAATAAATCAAATCTTTGTTTCCCCTGTTCTGGCTGATGAAAAACTATACTAGGATCCAATGATGAGAGCCATTGGACAGGCTTGTACTTCAGAGGACATCTTTCTAATATTTTTTCTGTCATTTTGATTTGCACAGTCTGGCATTCAGGTTTGTCATGTAAATCTAATGCAAAAAGCTTAGCTTAGTTGTTGTAGCAGGCATTTTACTGGACTTAAGAAATCTTTCCATAATATTAAGTACGAGACATTGTAAATCTGTGAACAGAAATGAACCAAGGTTCAGTTTAAAGTCCAACCAACTGGTTGTTTAACGTTAAGCTTTTTTTTTCTGCTTGAATCATCTTTATAAATAAATAAGTAAATATACCGTTCAACTGACACAAAAATCAAAAATCACTTCGTCAAACCACAAAAAAAAAAAAACACCTCAAAAAGTATAATTCCCTAAAAAGAAAAAGATATAAACAGATTAAGTCATAAGTCATACAGTCTAAAACACATCCATATACCAATCACTTTCAACGGAGGCATGAACTTGGAACAACTTCTACGAACAGAATAGGAAAGAATAGTAAGTAATAGTGAACTAAAAATAGAAAAGGACGCAAGATAGAAGTAGATTTATGGAATGCCATTCCTCGCCCATCCTTTCATTCACTTATCAAATACATCTCTCATTCCACAATTATACAGTAATGAAAAAAAATATATCAAAATAATTGTAACTTTGGTCCATGGATCATTCTTCATATGTTGGGAAATTTTAAAAGTATTCCATGACTTTTTTGGATATTTCCCTGACATTCTCAAGCATATTTTAAGAACGTTCCCTGACTTTCCCTGACCAATTTTCTTTTCCCGATTTTTTCCCTGACTTTTCAGAAAGTGTGAACCCTGATATATATAACCTATTATATATATAATATATTATATATTAATATATAATATATATATATATATATATATAGTATATATATTATATATATATATATATATATATAATATAAATATATATATTATATAATAGATATAATATATTATAAGTATATATATATATTACCGTATATATATAATAAATATAGTATATAATATATATATATATATATATATATATATATATATATATTATAATATATATTATCTATAATATATATATAATATATATATATATATATATATAATATATATATAATATAAATATATAATAGTATAATATATAATCTCAAGTGAATTAAGCCTTGTGGTTGCTTGACATAGCAAGTTAGATTTTTAAATGTGCTAAAAAACAATAACAAATGAAACACATAATAATAATAATAATAATAATAATATAAAATAATGAAATAATAATAAATTTAATAAAACTGCAGCTGCATATAATCACAAATCAGTACTGTAATGTAATGTTTATATTTTTTATAATATATACTGTATATATATAGTATTCGGTATATATATATTATAATATATATATATATATATATATATATATAATATATATATATACTATATATATATCATATATAATATATATATATATATATATTTTATAGTACTATATATATATATATATATATATATACATATATATATAATTCATCTGAGATCACCCAGAGGTGTACACCTGATAGTCATAGATTTTAATGAAAATTGGCATACATGGAGAACTTTTGCTCTTTATTCCAATAGCGAAAACCACAGGTCTCTATGACCAATAGTTCTCAAGATATCAAACTCTAAAATTTGCTTGCGACCTGCCAACATGGCAGGTGTAATGGTGATTTCACCATTATAGCTGGTTTCAATAATATTATTCAATATTATTTACGGTATCTATTGATTGCTAACCCCATTTTCCAAATGTTCTAATTTTCCTGTGTTTCTTAGGCATATATCTTATAAATAAAAACTTTTCAAGTTCTGATACTTATTTAATTCATATTGATGATATCTGAGCAAATCTATTTTCGAAGCCATACTCAGACTCATCAAAAGTAGGTCCACCACAGTATCGGTTAACCATCAATTTCTGAAACATACATTTATGCAATAATGCTTTATATGACGTTGCATATAAAGTATTGGTGGTTAAATATTTTCCAACAGCTCTTCAGATTGTGGACTCCCAAATTTCAGAAGTTCTCTAGAGAACAAGCGGGATTCCAATCAGACCCTCTTGTGCCTCATTGAAAAACGTACTTTCTAAGGGTATGTTAAAGTGATATAAAATCATTTCTGTTTAAATAATTAGCTACTTCATACTTTGATAGGCAAAAGAATATAATGTGTTTTACATTATCATCTAGGTGCTAGTTGGGGCTTGATACCTGTCATAATTTGAGGGCAAAATATTTAAGCTTATAGTTGGGGCATGAATCCCATTGCTAATTTGGAGTTCATTGTTATGTCAACTGGTTATTGATAGGTTACCTTTTTCAAGGTCTTTTGGAATCTTAAACACTCATATATTGACTCGCCTTAAGAAGTGGATTGCAGTTTCAGCAATAATAAGTTGAGTAATAAAAGATCATTGCATCTGTTTCACCTCACTACAATGTATAATTCACCTTGGTCAGCATATTTCTTGCAATGCTGAACAAGAGTTTCAACCGAACCAAGTTTCTTCTGATTCAAGCACTCTTAACGATTCAGTTTTATTTGTTTTTCCAATTATTGACCATCATCGAAACGTCCAAACACCGACCGAATCCATTTGCTGAAAATGAGATAACTCAAAGTGTTCCTCTCGGAATCTATGACTGCTTTTCGTACAAAACAAAATAAAATAAAATAATTTATACAATTAATTTTTTGTGTCCCAATTACCCCCGTGTCTGTAGTTTAAGTATTCTCTTCATTTTTGGCCCCAATATCTATCGTTAATTTCATCGCGTGATGGAATATTGCCAAGATGCGTGGGTCAAAAAAACTAAAAAGAACTGGTCTAATAAACTTAAACCTTCCTGTAGGATGAAGCTGAATGATTCTTGCAGACTCAGAAACTTATACAGATTAGATATAGATATAGCTGCAGAAAACCTCTTAAGTCAAATATCAAGCAGCTTACTTATATATAATATATATATATATATATATATATATATATATATATATATATATAATATATTATTATATATATATATATATAGTATATATATATAATATAATATATTTATATATAATAATAAATTGCTACAAGAAAAAATAAAAGTTGTTTTTCTTTATGAGAAGGGACATCAAATTAAAGATAGTGCAAAAGAATAAGAAAGAAACTAGAGAAGCGAAAAAAAAACAGGGCAGCAGGAAATTTGATAATTAAATAAAATACAGAAATAATAAAGAACTTGCAATGCCAATTTTATTGACACAAAACCATTGTAATGAAAAAACTTGAACAGAATTTAAAGAGGCCATGAAGTAGATGTCAGAGAAAACTAATAATAGAGTCCTCTTCCAGGCAAGGAGAGGAAGAGCGAGAAATAAAATGACCTTGCAATAGGAAATAGAAAGAAGAATATTTATACCTAGTAAGATATTAAAATTAAACATATTACGGCTTTGACCTTGCACACAGGTGCACAAAATTAATGTAATGCGTTAAGTATTATAGAAGAATTAAATTTAAAGTATATCAAAAATAATCATTAGATTAATCAAAGATCATTGGGATAGTGAGGAAACACAGAAGTGGAGATATCATTCAAGTTTGAGATTATTTAGAGTTAGAAATGAGAAATTATTGTAGCAATAAAACCAGACATCTACAATTTTAGGCAATAAGATTTTTTAACGAACCCATTCGCTCTAGAGTTGATTTCCAGAACACATTAGTTGTGTAACAATAGAAGAGAAACAAAAAAATAATATATTTGCAACATGAAATTATTTAATCCGTTTTCCCCTTAGTAAAGTACTATTAAAAATGGAAAAAAAAAACAGGCAATACAACCAGCTTATGTGCAAGAAAAGTTGAATTTGGAATATGTCTATAAGTATACTGAACCATATTGTATAGAACTATGATTGAATATTATAGTCAGACCCCTGTTTAGACCATGTAGTGTATTTATGAATACGTATTAGGTAAAGTTGAGAATTTAACAATTCTGACGAAATATCGATATTTTTTTTCCGAATAATCGGTTTTTTTTTTTTTTTGGTATCTTTAGAACCCATGTCAAAGTACTAGAACAGTGTTGCCAAACCTCTCTCATTAAAATTTAGATGAGCCAAACGCATAAAAAAAAAAAAAAAAAAAAAAAAAAAAAAAAGATAGTGTAAAAAAGAATGGATATATGAAAATGAATGAAAAAATGATCGTTTATAAAAATATATAAAATTGCCAGGTAATAGTACGTTGGCTAATACTAATAATTATATATCAATATATAAATATATATATATAATATATATATATAATATATATAAATATATATAGTATATAATAAATATATATATATATATATAATAATATATATAATTATATAGTATGACACACACAAAAACAATTACAGTATTTTGAATCAGCGTACTAAAGCTATTACCAGAATGTAAAAAATCTAAAAGTAGACACTTATAGAAAAACGAAATTACATATTTTGGAATCAGCGTACAAAGCTTGTTATATGTAAAAAATCTTTTATGATTTAAAACTAACGAATAACCTAGAGGAGACCGCATAGATATCAGGAGTTAGGTCTCTCGGCCTCTAGGTGACGTACGGGGTGACTTCGTCCCCCCCTCTGTCCCCCATCAGCTCGAGCCCCCTAATGGAATTATATGTTTCCTTGAATTCAATTTTTAGGGGTCAGCCGATGTTGGGGCAGAGGGCGGGAACAAGTCCCCCCCCTTCGTCACCTAGAGGTCGAGGGAAACCCCGACTCCTATAATTTATGCGGTCTACTCTAGGGTATACGCTTTTAGTTTTAATTTTTCATAATGGCTTGATATTAACTTTATACGCTGATTCGAAATATGTAATTAGTTTTTCCGTAAGTCTAATACTTTTCGAGATAACTCTCCCTGGCCCTTTTATGGAATTATGGCTTATATATATATATACTATATATATAGTATTATATATATATATTATAATATTATATTATATTATATATATTTATATAATATATATATAATATATATATATATATTGATTATATATATATATATATATATATAATATAGTAATATCGATATTATGATATATAGGCCCTCGTTATGTTTAAGACGTCCGTCTAGTATTTGATTTTTTTTTTGTTTTTTTTAACATATTGCTAGTAATATGAACTAACAATGAATTTCAGGGTGATGGACAAGCATTCGTAATTTTGTATTATTTGAATAAAATTATTTAAAAATCACATTTATATCACATAAAATTTAAAAAATGGGCAATATTCGGAAAAGTACGACACTACAGAAAAACCATTACATATTTGAAATCAGCGTATAAAGCTTATTACAACAAATGTAAAAAACCAAAAAAAACCAAAAAAAATACTTTTTTTTTCAAATCAAGATAAATCACATACTTACAGAAACTTAATCTTCACACAAATTACATAATTGGAATCAGCGTGTAAAGCTTATTTACAAAAATAGAAAAAAAAAAAAATTATAAAATTTTTTTTTTTTTTTTTTTAAAAAAAAAAAAAAAAAACAGGAAGGGCTCGAGCCGACGGGGGACAGAGGGGGACTTTCCATACCGTAGGGGAGGGGCGGAGAACCCCCGCGACACCAAAATACCAAAAGAGCGGGTTCCGGAGACCCTCCCCGAGGTGGGGAAATAGTCCTACCCTGTCGTCCCCCGGGGGGACCGAGAGACCCCGACTCCTGCCACTTGCGAGTTTTACCCTGATGGGTATTTCCTTTAGTTAAAAAAAAAAAAAAAAAAAAATTTAAGAAACAATTAACGGTACCACTAACTGGTTCCTGATATATTTTTGATCATGTCCGGTCACCCTTAAATTGACCTGTTTTAAACTTCAATAATCGATTAATACTATGTAAAAAAAAAAACAAAAAAAAATTCAAACCTGACGGAGTCGTAAAAACAGTGAACAGGTCTTATAAATATATATTAATATATATATATAATATATATATATATATATATATATATATATATAGTATATATATATATATATATATATATATATTATTATATATGATATATATAATAATATATTATATACTATATATATATAATAGGTGAAGGTTACCATTAAGGAAGGGAAAACTAGATGACGTTTTTAAAAGTTTATTAGAAGAAAAATTACATATATATGGTTAGAAACATGAAAAAGCAATTGTTATTTTTAATTTTTTTTTTTTTTTTTTTTTTATATAATTACTTCCAGAGACGGATGCTCGCTGTGGTACTTTTAGACGTGCAAATTGTTTTAATGGTTGCGAGTTTATATTTATTTTTATTTTTTTTTAAACTAAAAGGAACCCAAGGGTATACCGCACTCGATGGCAGGAGTCGGCTCTCGGCTTCGGGGACGACAGGTAGACTATTTCCCCCTCGGGGAGGGTCTCCGAACCCCGCTTTTCCTTTTTTGGGGGATTTTTGGGTGATCCGCGGGGTGTTCCTCCACACCTCCCTACGGGGTATGGAAAAACGTCCCCCCCTCTGTTCCCCGTCGGCTCGAGCCCCTACTTGGCCGTGTAAATTACTTTATATATACAGGTATTTTACACGGCCAAGTAGGGGCTCGAGCCGACGAGGAACAGAGGGCGGACGTTTTCCATACCCCGTAGGGGAGGGGCGGAGAACCCCCGCGACAACCCAAATACCAAAGAGCGGGGGGGGTCTCGGAGACGCTCCCGAGGGGGGAAATGTAGTTCCTACCCTGGTCTTTCCCGAAGGCGAGGAGACCCCGACTCCTTGCCACGTCGGTATCCCTTAGGTTCCATAGTTTAAAAATATATTTATTATATATATATAGGTTTATGATATATATATTATATATTATATATATATATATATATATATATATATTATATATATTAATATATATACTATATATATGCAATCTTTCAGTGACCTCACAAGAATTCTAACAGAAATAATATTTCACAATTTGGTAATTTTTTATAATTAATTATTTATTTAATTAAATTAGAAAATAAATAATAATATTATTTCGAAGATAAAATAGTGGTTCGAAACTTAAAACCATTCATAAAACATTTTTTAAGGTTTTCATTTTTGAAGTCACAAACTTTTAAGACTCCAAACTCACAATCCTAAGACCCAAAATAGAAACCTAACGGCAAGAAATAAAATTAAAAAATTCCAAGATATTCTATATGAAATTGCTTCCGTAGAAAGAATAATTGACAAATCAAATTGGGAAAGTGGAGAACTTCTTCCGTTTAGAAGAATTCTTGCCAAATCAAAACGATCAAAAATAATAAAAAAATATGGATTAAAGATATACAAAAAAAAATATGTAGAGTTTTTCTTCTCGCAAACCATTAGAAAGTGTTGCAAGATTAAAAGGTACCAAAAAAAGAACCGCGACAAAGCATGCTTTCCAAAAATTAAATTTTATCGCAGAAGAAGTTTAGTATGAAAATTATTTTCTATCTTTTTTTTGTTAAAATTTAATTTCAAATATAAAGATAGTAAAAATTCGTATGAAATGATGTGATTAAAATGGGTAATGGTTTGATAAATAGTCACTTTTTTTCGATTATATTTCATAAAAATTACTAAAGTATACGTAAACAAAATTCGCTTTTTTCCGTGAACATTAGAAAATCTGCAAAGCTAAAATTGTACCCAAAAAGAAACTTCGCGAAAGTAAGCGTCTTTTACTTGAATTACTTAAAAAAAATACGAAATTTTTTTTTGATTTGTTTGTTTTAATACGGGGTTTCAAATATCAAATATTGGTATATATTTATAGAAGTAATATATACTGTATACTTTTTTTTTTTTTTTTTTTTTTTTTTTTTTTTTTTTTTTTTTTAATACATTGCTTTTCACGTTCTACTTATATATAAGAAACTTTTGTTCTAAATAAAGTTTTACAATAAACCTATACTTTTTCCTTCCTTTGTGGTAACCTTAGCCATATATATATATAGCTATATAATAATAATAATAATAATAATAATAATAATAATAATAATAATAATAATAATAATAATAGTGAAAACGTACATAAATTTAAACTAATAATGATGTTTGCTGTGAATGTCTGATTGCAAAAATAAGTTTCTTTTCACTTTCTATCAATTAAATTGTGTTGTTAGGCTATTAGATATCATTAATAACGGTTTAAGCATGGCTTTGTCATAGGCTTTGTGTTTTAGTGCTGCCGAAAATTAAATTTGACAACGGTGTTTCATAGGTATAACAACAAATCGATTGATTTTTCTAAAAAATCGATTTTTTAAGAATCTGTTAAACTCAACTATTACCAATATATAAATTATTATTTAAAATTCTCCCAACTAATAAAGTCTCAAAATAAGCCTACTCCAAAACAATACGCCTGGAAACTATCGAAAAATATGGCAAGTAAAAATTAAACCTTATTATTAAACTATATATCAAGTGACTTTTTAAAGCACCAGTCACATAGCATAACTTTAAATACTAATGATGAACTAAGAGCACTAATGCCAAAAACCTCAAAGGTTCAGTATGACTTCAGTTGGAGAAGAAATATCAACTCACTAAGAAAGATCAAACAAAAGTCCGTATAAATTTACACAGCTAGTTCAATTAATCCATAGACGTTCTAGTTTCTACCCGAAATAGTGGGATCATTTGCCTTTGCAGGATGAAACCAGGTCCAAGCTCCAAGGGCGCCGTTGTCAGACCAAGAGGCCCAAGAATGGATTTCGTTCTATAGTCTAGAGCAGGGGTTCCCAAACTTTTTTCCCCGCGGCACCCTTGTTGTGCTAAAAAAAATTCGCGGCACACCTACTCTTAAATTGGTTCGAGTACTTAGTCTTAGGAAAATAAGAAAATAATTCAAATTTAATGCTCATTTACCTTTAAAGTGAAGAATGAAACGGTTTTAATGAATTTTACATTATTTTCTTTAAGTTTATGGGAAAGTTTGGTAATTTTACACTTAAATCACTTGAAGCTGAAAGTTTACTCCTGTATCTGTTTTTTTATGTAAGCATATGTTGAGAATGCAGACTCGCATAGAAAAGTGGATAAAACGCACAAGTCTTTTTAATGCAATCTTGGCAACAGCATTGTTTTTTGCATACACTTGCATCCATAGCTCTTCTTGGACCCCTTCGTGGTATTTAAGTTTCAAAGTGCGGTCTTCACTGATGTCCAGTAGATTTTGAAAAGCTTCATTTGTCATCCCATTAGGTTTACGTCTCGGGTCACACGAAAATGTGTTTGTCATCCAGCTGTAGACATCCTATAAAAACTATTATATACTTCCACATATATATCTTCTATTTTGTTTAGTTTAGTATTTTATTTTAGGATATAGAAACTATTAGCTATATAGCTACAGTATTAGTTTTAGTGGAATTTATATTTTTGTCCCTGTGGATATAATTCACCAGAATTTTCACTAAAAATTCTACAAACGAGCTTTTATTCCAAATTCAAAAGCGGTACTATTTAGTCGTGCTTGTGAAATAAAATTTAATAATCAAAATGTAAAAAGGGCATAGAGGTAAATTTCTTCATTTCTTTTCAAATATTTTTACTATCAATCTATCTCTATTCTCTTTACCTTCTCACCAATCAAATTTACCCTAACTAAGATTTTAAGTGCTAGGTTACAAAAGCCAAGAGGCTGAGTTATCTATGGACTATCAAGATCTTATTCAAAGGACAAAAATTCTTTGATAACAACAAATTCAGGTAAGGCTAATGTAGATACACAATTCTTATATATCACCTTTTAAACCTTATATCTTTCAAAGAATTTTTTTGAAATTAATTTAATCTGCTTTAATTAGTTTTTCCGTCCAAATGTTGTAATCTATATTGGTCTTAACGAAACGGTTTGTTGCCAAGTTCTTGATAACTCGCTGCTAGCAATATTGCAACATTTAAAATCACAGTATAAATATTCTAATATGTGTATAATCTACTATCTCGAAGCTTTTATACGAGTTTCGATATTTGTTATTATTAGTCAAATGCGTTTTAAAATTAAGGTTTATTTGAAAATTTGAGACAGTAAGAAGCCACATGGGCTATCGAGACTGAGCTATTGCTGTTTTTGTGTAAGTTTAGTTCTAGTGTATTTAATTCAAAAATTGGTATGAGAGTTAGATAAGCAATGCATCATTGCCTAACCATTCCATTATAGTGATTTCCTAAAAAAAATTCAAGCTCAACTTAGGCCTAGTAGTCTAGGTCATTTTCAACCTCAAAATATTGTTGTTGTTTTGTGGGACTTCTAACCTTTTCAAATTCAATCAAATAATTTGCAGGATGTAGGGCCATATCTCATTTTTCCTCCGAAAAAATTCAATTTCAAAGTAGGCGATATATAGGCACTAGAATCACTTCAACTTCAAATTTTGTTGTTTTTTTTTTGTCTAAGTTTGTTTTTCAAAATTCAAAATCAAATAATTTTCCTGGTGATAGGCTATCTTTCATTATTTCATCTTCCTTCTTCAAGGTTTCATTTGTCCTTGGGTCACTCTAGCCAAATTTCAGCGAAAATGTTTGACACAGAGATACAAGCCTTCTTGATAGAGTTAATAAAAAATCTAAGCCTATGGTTCAAGCCATTTCATCCCTCAAGGCACAAGTAAATATTTATCTTGGTCAAATAGAGAGTAGCTATAGATAATAAAAAGATAAGATGCAGTTTATGTAGGAATCTTTGTAGAGGATAGATCTGTTTGTAAAAGATAAAATAAAGTATACAAGTATATAAAATTGTTGTACACCGAAAGATGGATTCCTCGTCGTGAGCTTCATAATAAGGAGTGTGTAGTCAGATTCAGTACCAATGCTCGATTAATCAAAATTAAGTGAATTAAAAAATTTAAAGGGGATCAAAATTCAACCCCCTCCAAAAAATCTTGCTCTGCATTCAGTGAATTGTTGCTTAGACTATAGATTGGTGGTTTCTTTGAGGGCATGAAAAACTCGATAAGTTTGATTTATAAAACTTTATTTTTTTCAAATTTAAGAGTTCCTTTAGATTTACAGAAAAATTTAATGAATCCCATTAAACTCTGCTTAAAAAATAAATTAAAAGGATATGCATACTCTTTGAGTTTCAGAATCTTTCTATTAGTGATAATAATTATAATAAGGTTCTTGAACTTTTAGACAAAGAGTTTTTAGACGAAAAATTCATCATTGATAAAATCGTTAAAAAATTAATTTCTTTAAAACCAGCATTTGACCCAACATATAATGCGACTAGGGTTTACTTAAATGATATCAGAACATTAATATATGAACTTGAGAGTTATAACCTCAAATATCTTGAGGAGGCTACTGGATTAGTAGTACTTAGCCACATAGTTTTATCAAAATTACCTAATGTGGTAGTCAAAGAAATTACTCGCAAGTTGAATACCAATTACCCTGATTTGAATCAAATATTCGATAGTTACAATGAAGTTATCAAAAATATTGTTAAAACATCAAATCATAATAAAGGACAAAATTTCAATCAAGTCCCTTCCCATAATACTTATTCAAAATTTAAAATTATAAATAATTCGGATAAGCCTAATTTTAAATTTAAAATTAATAAAAATCAAAGGACGAATGAGTCCTTAAAATCTAATAATAGGCCTGATTCCAATTCTGTTTTGCAAAATTTCAAAACTCATACTAATGAAGTTAGTGGAAATGAAGCTTCTCATGGTATTGATTCTTCCACTTCTAAAATCAAAGGTTATTCGAGATCATGTAAGTTTTGTTCATCCCAAGGTCATGTGATGACCAATTGCAATGTTTATCAAACTTATGAGTTAAGAATTAAAAGGTGTAGTGAAATACTCTCTGTGGCAAATGTTCAAGTACTAAACATACCGCAGATCAGTGTCCTGGGACTTGAGGAGCAACTTTCTTTCAGTTGCCAAGTTTGCAATAAAAAAAAAGTCATATTACAGCTCTTTGTAAGCAAAGGAAAAGTTCCACCCTCACAATGTATGTCTTAGTTTTAGCCAAAGCACCAACAATTTATATTGTTACCTTCAATTACTATAAGGATTGGTAGAGGTAAAGTTTCAGCTTCAGTCGATGCTTAGTCGACTGTGGCTCACAGAGGTCCGGGTACCTTTCTAAAAGAAGGTTGGATAAATCTCGAACTATTATCTGTAGAGAACCATTCAAAGCACTCAATACCGATATAGAACCTATATTAGTATTACCCCCGGCAGTTTGAAGGACTGTCTGATGGTATAATGGACCAGTCTTGTTTTCACCCTTCCTCTTTGGTTTGATGAGGATCTTCAATTAAGTTATGAGATAAAGTTTAGATCAGGCTCTAATTAATTTAAAAATAAACTATAAATTGGCATGATTCTGGCATATAAAGAGTCTAATAACCATTTTCGATTTGGATGCCTAATCGGCATTGATTTAATAGAGTATTTCCCTCGACTAGAATTGATTAAATGTATGCGTGGATCTGCTTTTAAGTTTAGTATGACCAACAGTATTCCATTTGGAAATATTACTAATTTTATATACAATAATCAAATAAGAGTTTCAAATCCACCATCAGTTGTTCTAAATCATAATCTATTCAAAATCAAAATCACATTCATGTTCAAAATCAAAAAAATCAATTGCAGGTTAACCATACTTTGGTTAATGAGTCTTAAACCCTGTACATTCTTATTTAATCCTTTAAGCCATATCTTAAGTAATTCAGAGGTAGAGCAAGGATTAGAAAACATGTTCAAATTAGAGTCCTTAGGTATAGAAGGTATGAATAATAGTAAATCTGAAGATGATTTGAAACAGATTGAAAAATTCAAAGTTGGTATAGAGTTCAAAGACGGAAAATATCATATAGATCTTCCATGGATTGAAGATAAACTTCCCTTGTTGCCATCAAACTATAACATTGCTCTTGCAGTGCTTAATAGAGTTTATGAAAATTTAGAAAGAAAAGATTTAGTTAAAGCCTATGATGATGTCTTTCAGCAACAATTAGCTGATGGTATTATTGAAGAGTTCAAAGTATCTCCCTCTGAGTATAAAAATTATATTTGGGTTCCTCACAGACCTGTTATCAAAACTGATGAACAAGTATCAACAAAGGTCAGGCCTGTGTTTAACTGTTCTCTTAAAACTAACTCTTTACCATCTCTAAATGAGGCAGCCTATACTGGACCAGATCTTATGTCCTTGTTAGGTCATTTATTCCGGTTCAGATCAAATCAGTTTATTATGTTATCGGATATAAAACAAGCCTTCCTTCAGATTAAGTTAAAATCTATTGAAGACCGCAATCGCTTTTGCTTTGTTTTGGAAAGTTAATGTCAGTATT
Source organism: Trachelipus rathkii (assembly GCA_015478945.1). Lineage (NCBI taxonomy): Eukaryota > Metazoa > Arthropoda > Malacostraca > Isopoda > Trachelipodidae > Trachelipus > Trachelipus rathkii. The sequence continues at coordinate 9,133 of JABUQX010048779.1, read as the reverse complement.
AAAGGCTTATCGATCGCAACCATAGTTTTTGGTTTGCAACATCCTCACCTATGCATCCTCAAATTATATCATTAAGCATCATGCTCAGTCTTATGAGGATGATGCATGTACTCAGATTCTATGATAATTTTTTTTGTTGATAATTTAAATTATTAGTGGCAATAATCTACAACATTTAAAAGAACTTTATCATGAATGCAACAAAAGAATGGAAGATGGTGGTTTCCATCTTAGAAGTTGGGACTCTAATAATGATATAGCTATTATGGAAGAAGAGGGTAGAATAGTTCAACATCAGGAATCAGAAGATAAGGTTCTGGGATATCTTTATAATCCTCTTACAGATTAAGTTAAAAACTAGCAAATTTTCATAAATGCTTGATGCAAATACCAAAAGAATTGTTGTTATTCTGTGTCCAATTTTTGATCCTTTAAACTATCTTTTAACCCGTAAAACTTTAAGAGGTCGGCTATGATTAGGAAATTTATTAGGCACATTATGTCTCAACTGGATGAAAGGTCCCTGCTGAATGTTTTTAGTTTCTGGTTCTTCTCTCTGCTCAGAATTAAATGAACTTCATAATATTGAAATTGAAAAGTGTGCTTTCTCACCATCATCAACAAGCTCTTTATTTATATTTTGTGATGTATTAACATCTTATGGTTTTACAGTTTATAGCATAGGTCAAAGTTCAAGTTTAATATTTTTAAAGGCCAAGTGGCCCCCTCAAATTTAGGCTCTGACTTTTTAGAGTTACAATATGTGTTCTTATTTCAAAAGTGTATCAATCAATATTATCAGAAATTTCCTAATTACAGTTTCAAAAACATAAAGGCTCTTTGTAGATGCTCAGATAGTTCTTTCATGTGCTCCTTGTCTGGGAAGGCAAAAATAAAAATATTTTTGTAAAAAAAAAGGCTCAAAGAAATTTATCAAATCAAAAAATCAAGTTGAGCTAAAAGTACAATGTAGTCCATTCTTACGCTGTCATCAATACTATGCTGAAAACCCAGCAGAATTCTGGTGGGGGTGATTACAGAAAGTTGTTCACAACCTCTCCTTTTCTTTCAAAAAACCATTATGACTAAAGGGTCCTTCTTGGATTTTTCTAGATCAATCTCAATGGCCTATTAGTAAACTTAAATGTTTGTCTGAGGCCAATAAGGAAAGACTTTACGAATGTAACACATCTGTGGTTGTTTCTCAGTCTTTGTTACCATTTAAAGATTACTCAAGCTGTGCATAGGCTTTATAAGCAAGTAACTTCAAAAATATTCAAATTCATAGCAGGAGAAGAGGGCTGATGAAGGATTGTGATCAGATAAGCCCAACTCTGATTGGTTGAGATAATGCAGCAGCATTGTCTTTCTAAGGAGGATATGTATTCTCCAAATCCTAAAAAGGCATGAAATTCCACTGCTGTCAATCAACTTAAACTTATTTCATAGATGATAAAGGCCTTATCGATCCAAAAGGAGAATTGCCAAGACACCTTTATATATAATGATTGATGTTGTCAAACCCAATTCTTCTTGGCAAGGATTATCATCTCACTAAATTAATCATAAGAGACTTTCATTAAGATGTCAACACTTGGGATTGTTCAAACCACTATCAATTTCATCAAAGCTCATGGCTTCTGGATTACCAAGGCCAGGCAGGCTGTGAAGAATGTTTTGTCAGACTGTATAGTATGCAAAAATTTAACAGTATACCCTTTAAATATCCAAAAATGACTAAATCTTCCTCATCATAGAGTTAATTTCGTGCGTCCTTTCGAGCATACTGGCGTGGACTTTACAGGCATCTCGTTGTGTAAGGATTAATGATAAGGAATTTCAAAAAATTTTCTATTTCGATTTTCACCTGCCCTAATATCAGAGCTATTCATGATGATGATGGCCTTCCAGATATGTCCACTGAATCCTTTTAACTTTCATTCCACGTTTCACTAATATATATGGCATACCGTCCAATTTACTCCGATAATGCCAGGAATTTCAAACAAGGTGGAAATATACGTCTAAATCTTGTCTTCAAATATGACTTCTCCGAAACATATGCGTACAAATAACATCAAAGCATTACAAGATTTCCAGTCTATTCCAGTTGGATGATAGTTTGGAAAGAGAAATGATGACGAACATTAAGGGATGTCTTATGGAAACTATTCAGGTAAAGCACCTTACCTACTTTCAACGTTAACAAGTATTTCAAGAATCACCAATGTTATCAATGCAAGACCTTTAACCTATGAGGTATCAGATAATGATTTGGAAGTTATTGCTCCAAATTCCTTTTTGAAGCCTTATTGCAATTCAAACCTCATATTCAATGAAGTTATCACCCCCATATTGGAAAAAACGTTCCTCCCTCATCAACAAATGACTTAGCCCATACTCTAACTGTCAAGCGAAGAGTTATTTGGAGACTTTCAGGCGGGAATTTTAAAATGGTTTCATCTTTTTTTGGAGGTTTTTTTTTTTACCTATTAAATTTGCGCCAGACTAGTAGAAATTCTCTATGCATCAGAGGACCAACAGAATTAAGTTTGAGAGCTATAGTTTCTGATACCACACACCTAATAAACCGTAGACCCTTCTGGCTTTTGGGTAGAGTTCTGGAAGTCATTGTTGGTGATGACGATAAGATCAGGAGTGTGTTATTAAAAGGGGGAGATGGACAAACCTGTCACTATTCTATTTGTCATCTCTACCCATTGGAGTTATCTATTACCCATTCTGTCTCCAGTGGAGAAACTGATGCTGAAGCAAGCACTGATCTCTCCAATTCAGATGGTCAAAACAATGAAAATACAGATCAAGTTGATCAATCAAATTCAAATTCAGTTATTCAAAGTAATAGTGATACTGCTATTGTAGATGTACAACCTTCAACTTCAGGTATAAATTCACCTCAACTTGACTCTCAACAGAATCAAATTTCTCAGCTCAATTCAGTCAAAGAAAGACCTCTTAGACAGGCTGCTGTCAAGAATTCCTTCGCAGGAATTTATCTGATTTGTAAAAAATTTAATTCTTTTAATTGCAATGGTTTTCATTGCAACTCTTCAGTGGGAGATATAAAAACTATTAGTATACTTTCCAGCATATATATTCTTTCTATTTTGTTTAGTTTAGATATTATTTATTTTAGGATATTAGAAACATTAGCTATATAGCTACAGTATTAGTTTTAGTGGAATTTATATTTTTGTCCCTGTGGATATAATTCACCAGAATTTTCACTAAAAAATCACAACGAGCTTTACTTCAAATTCAAAAGCGGTACTATTTAGTCGTGCTTGTGAAATAAAATTTAATAATCAAAATGTAAAAAGGGTATAGAGGTAAATTTCTTCATTTCTTTTCAAATATTTTTACTATCAATCTATCTCTATTCTCTTTACCTTCTCACCAATCAAATTTACCCTAACTAAGATTTTAAGTGCTAGGTTACAAAAGCCAAGAGGCTGAGTTATCTATGGACTATCAAGATCTTATTCAAAGAGCAAAAATTCTTTGAAACAACAAATTCAGGTAAGGCTAATGTAGATACACAATTGTACTTATATATCATTTTTTAATCCTTATAATCCTCAGAATCAATATCGGCAAATACTCAATGTTTTTTTCCCAAAATCTTCCAAAGGGAATCAATAATTCGAGAATTTGGGTGAAGATGGATCTATTTTGTTTTGGACAAATTCTGCACGAGGAAAAGTTGGAGATGTCTCTTGAGCTCTTAACCACACGCTTCAAAAAATAAATAAAAAATTGCGCAAGGCCTTTTATTTTGTCTAATTGTGCTCCTCCCTTCCCTTGGAGAGATGTGGTGGTTTCATTTAGTTTTTCGAATATGTCGGAAAGATATGGCAATTTAAGATGCCAATCGACATCATTTAATTTTTGAATAAAAAAGACTGCTCTCTAAATGTGACCACCAATGCATCGTTTAGTTCAAACAGTCTGCGCTACATCTTTCCCTTGAAAGGCCACTGCACTTCTGTCTGTTGCAGCGAGACTATAGAAGTTGAGCCGATACCCATATCTTCGGCGGTAGGTTTTAAAAGGCGTGCTTGAAGCGGGCGGCTATTAACATGATTAATTATCTTCACAGCATCATCTAGTACGGCTTTTAAAATTGTGGCATTCTTTCTGTTTAGCAGGAAATGCTGATGCTATGAACAGGTGGCTGCTGTGGGATTTTCTGTGCACTTGCCTTCATTCCATAGACACCGCCCCTTCGAATATTCCAACCATTGCGGCGCTTCCATCACTGCAAATAGCCACACACTTGCTCGATTTCAAACCATTCCTGTACAGAATTTGTATATCATTGAAATTCGTAGCAGTGGTGTAAGTCTTTATTTAGTAACATTCGTCCGCATCAAACTCTCTCATTTGATTCGAATGGGTTTCGCACAACGGCTATAAGAACCGGTAGGCGCGCTACGTCGGTACTGTTCATCAAGCTGTAAACTAAAAACAAATCACGTGTTTCAATTTCTGATAAAGTTCTTCTCGACTGGCCCTGAAATTTGTGTTAATTCCATTAGGAACCGAGCCGGGCCCCGGCCCCGCCCCGCCCCGGCCCCGGTAAACCGCCAGCCATTTTTAGCGACCCCGCCCCGGCCAAAAACAGGAAAAAACCGGGTTTCTTTGGTTAACTGTAAATTTACACTAAATAATAGAGGGTTGAATCAAACAAAATAAAAAAATATATTTTAATTCAATTACTCCTTTGTTATAAATTGATGCAAAATATATAAACATACCTAAATATAATCAATTTTTTTTTGGTATTTACTATGATTTCAAATTAAAATTGAGGCCAAATTATAATTTTTTCCGAGTTTTTAACAAAAAAATATTCGAAATTTGATATATCAGACGAATTCGGAAAAGGAAATAAATATAATTGTTAAAATATTAATGTATTTATTTATTTAAAGTAAATATCTTCAAGAAAATCAAATATTTTCCGGAAATCTCTTTTCAAAATTATTATATCTTGTAGTTATATTTAATATTATATATAATATTATATATATATAATATAATTATATATATATATATATATATATATTATATATAATTAATATATAATATATATATATATATATATTATATATATTATTATATATATATAATATATATATATATATATAATATATATATATATTATATTATATTATATATATATATATATATATATATATATATATATATGATAATATATATATATATATATATATATATATGTATAATATATATATATTATAGTATATATATATATATATATATTATATAGTATATATAGTTATATATATAACTTTAGAGAGGAGCCCTTGGATTCTTTTTTAATGTTATGCTTTACTGTCACTTCATTTTTATTACTAAATGTACACAAATTGATGTTTATCTTGTACAAGACAGTGTTTCAAAATGAAATAAATTGCAAAAAGGAAAGCTAATTTGCGTCCAAATAACGTTGGTGGTCATCACCGTAAAGTTTGGCAGCCTATCTTGATCTGAATCAGTTCAAGTGTGTTTCAGTTGGTCTGCTATTTTCTTCATGGTGTTGTTGAAATATTTGGATGTTTTCAGATATTCATTTTGTATAAAAATCTATCTTAACTTCACCGGATGCCTTATTGTAGTTGTTATATTATAAATGCCAAAAGGATTCCATTGATTTTGCGCCTCCACCTACGCAATCTAGATTATCTTTATATTGCTATGATATTGATAGAGTGACCTGTGTTACGCCTAATGACTTTTTAAAGCTGAATTTATGCTGTCCTTGAGTGTGCAGTTCATCTGTATGTTGATTTTTATCTTCTTTGCAAATCTATGGTTTCACCATATATATGTTTGTTTTTGCACAGTTTGTCAGGGGATGTGATAGTTTGACAGCTTTGGGGGAGTTTTCTTTTCGTTTTGGGGTTCTGAGAATGTTTTTTAGGTGATGTTTATTGATGGAATGAGGGTAATATCTTTTGGTAATATTTGTTTTAACGGATATATAATGGTAATTGAGGACTTGGTAAAAAGGAGGTGTTGCTATTTTTGGGGAAAGTTGCTATGTAGTACCCTCTTTTTTGCTTTGTTATGCTTTGTGTGATACAAAAACTCAGGAAGTAAAAGTGAGTTTGAAAGTTTTGTGGAGTGAATATTTAGTTTCTCTGTCGCTAGAAGAGGGGGAGAGCATATACCAAAAAGACGGGATAAATGAGATGAACAGAACAGCTAATTTTGTGTTTGGGGGATGATTAGATAGCCAATGTATATAGTTTTTGGTGCCAGAATGATTGGTTTTCCATATATAGTAAATTGCAAGTTATTGTTATTCCATGTGATTAAGGTATCGAGGAAGGGAGTAGAGTTGTTTGGAAGGCACTGTTTCTACGCTATACTTGACTGAGGCATGAAGTAGAGTTAATATACTTTAGAACATCATAGGGTTGTTTGCTGTGAGGGAGGAGACAAAAAACTGTCATCTAAAATATCTAATCCACTAAACCTATTGCTTTAATTAAGGTGGGAGTAAAATATGATAAAAATTCTGCTAGTTCCTATAATAATGTTACTGAGATAACTGGCACGACAGATGAAGGAATTTCCATACTCAGGACCGAAAGCTTGTTCTGTAATAATAATGCCATTAAAAATGAAAGAACAGTTATAGTATGTATGAGATTATAATGAGCGGTTTAATGATATGAAATAGGTAAGGGCCAAGTCTCTCATTACAATCATAACTTCTTCATTTCAATGGCACAATCATTTTACAAAACCAAACTTTATGCGGCTGAGTATGGAGCCCACTGTCTTCCATAATCAGTAACATATATATGGAACTAACACAATTTTATCATATTTTACCCACCCTTTATTAAACAATAGGTTATGGATTAGATATGTAGATGACATTTATTGTCTCCCCTCCCTCACACACACCCTAATGATGTTTAAACTATATTACACTCTATTCATCCTTCAGGTTCAGTATGCGATAGAAATGCCTGTCCAACAACTCTATGCCCTTCCTCGATACCTTAATCACATGTAATAACAATTACTTGCAATTACCTATCATTATAGAAAAGCAACATTCGCACCAAACTATATACATGGGCTATCTAATCATTCCCCAAGCACAAAATTAGCTGTTCTGTCATCTCTATTTCCCGGTGCCTTTCGTATATGCTCTCCCCCTGTTCTAGCACAAGAAACTAAATGCATCCACAATACTTTCAAATCACTTACCTATCCTGAGTTTTTAATCACAAAAGCATTTAACAAAGCAAAAAAAGAGGTTACTTATAGCACCTTTCCCAAAAAAATAGCAACACCTCCTTTTTTACCAATTCCTGCAATTACCATTATATCTTCGTTTAAAACAAAATATACCAAAAAAAATATTAACCCTCATTTCATTCAAAATAAACATCACCTTAAAAACATTCTCAAACCCCCTCAAAACGAAAAGAAAATTCCCCCAAGCTGTAATATATCACATCCCCTGCAATATTGCAATAAAACATATATAGGTAAACCATAGTTTGCAAAGAAGAAAAAATCAAACATACAGATGACCTGCACAAGGGCAGCATAAAGTCAGCTTTAACAAGTCAAAGGCGTAACACAGGCCACTCTATAAATATCAACAATATAAAGATGATCAGAAATATCAATCACACGAACCATCGCAAAATCATGAATCCTTTTGAGATAAAAACTTCAAGGAGGGGTCTTGATTATGAATACTGAAGTAGATGAGGACTGTGTCTTAAAAAGAATACTGAAAACATCATAATTCAGGGTAAGTTCACTTTGGAAGAAAATAGCAGACCAACTAAAACACACTTGAACTGATGAAGATTCAAGAAGAAATCCAGTCCCTTAGCCTGAGAGAACTAAACGTTTCTATGCTCACTGCATCAATATGCTTAATTATCTTTTATTAATTTTATATTGTTCATATGTCACACATTAAAAATGGTCTTAACTCTCGTGATAGTGTGCATGTAATTTTAATTTTGGATGTATAATTTATAGTTAAGAAAGATTTGCAGCACTGACTCTCTTAGTTCAAAGCATTAATTACTTAAAAAAGAATTCGTATATACTCTATAAAGGATATTAAAGTTGATTACTCCAACTTCAGAGCATAGTTTATGCTCTCGTCTCAAAAATATATATATATTATATAGTCTATTCATATAGATGGTATTATCTTTATATTTTACATATTAACATACTTCCAATATCAATAATAGATATGGTCTACTCATTGAGAAATTAGATCATTAGTTAATCTATAATCACTTCTATTAAATTCCATTATATTTTTTTATATGTTCATGATATATATTAAAATTTTAGATATAATATATATATATTATGCTTCGCTATATATTATTAATATATTATATTTTTAAATAAATGTTGTATGTAATATGGATTGCTATCATCTTTTCAATCTATTGATAGCAGTGTTGATCAATATTCTATTTTGATGATTACCGACTTGTACTCTTCATTTAGCCCCAATACCTATCTCTTTTATAATATTATATATTATATATATATATTATATACATATAATTAGTGAATGGAATTTACGCGTGTGTTGATTATATTATTGGTACAATACTGCTTATATGTTATTTAAAATGCCATTATTAAGTTAATCATATATAGTATTTATTTATAGCAATGTTTAAAATGCCATGCTTTTTAATCAGTTATACTGATATATTCAATTTCTATGTTATCAAGTTTATTTATACTTTTTTATTTTTATTACATAATTGTTTTTAATGTAATTTGATATTTTGTGTGAGTAGACTTTGTAAATTATCTGATATATATTAGATAGAATATTGAGACATGTTTTAATTTGTGTTATCAACTTATTCTTCTAGACAACCCTTAATCTTCTCATCTCATATAAGGGTATCCATTTAATTTCTTTTGGAAGGGATATCTTAATTTTTATGGCCCATATTAATATTATATTCCTCTTTTATATACTATAAATATATATTACATTTATATCTGAATATATATATATATATATTATATTTACTCTGACTGTATCTTATCTCTTGCGTGATTTCTCTTT
>JABUQX010048778.1:0-15381 GCA_015478945.1 Trachelipus rathkii | reverse complement strand
CCTAGCATTGAAGAGATATTTACGTCGCTAGGAGGCAGTACTGTGTTTAGTTCAGTAGACCTCATCGACACTTACAACTCACTAGGTGTTGAGGAGGAGACACAAAAGTTGATGGCATTTAGAACTAGAAAAGGTCTCTTTTGCCCCACTAGACTCAGTATTGGCAACAAGAGTAACGATGCTGGAGTAATGATGATGGCCTTGAATCAACTCCTAGGACACGTTGCACAGGTGTATCTGGACGACGTCCTAGTGATGGGAAAAAATGTCAAAGAGCACTTTCAAATTTTGAGGAAAGTTTTTATGGCATTTCGAGAAAATAACCTGAGGGTAAAACTGTCCAAGTGTAGCTTCTTACAATCGTCAGTCCTTTATTTAGGCTTTAAGATAGGTAGAGATGGAATCTCCCCAGACCCAGCGAAGGTCGAAACCATGAAAAGTCTTATCCCTCCTACTAACGTAAAAGAAACGCAGAGTGTTTTAGGATTCTTCTCTTATTTTCGCTTTTTGATAGAGAACTTTGCGTTAGTTGCACAGACTTTGTATGATCTGGTGAATAAAGATGTCCCATTTATATGGACAGAAAAGCACCAGGAGGCTTTTGATACGTTAAAAGATGTTAGTGGTACAGCCTTAGCTAACATTTCCCGATTACAGTAAAGAGTTCTTTGTAAATACTGATGCTTGTGACTACGGCATCGGTTGCGTGTTGTACCAGCTTACAGATGATGGAAAAGAAAAGCCCCTTTCATTCATTTCACGTGTACTCCGAGGTAGTGAGAAGAATTACGATACGATCGAAAAGGAGTGTTTGGCCGTGATGTTTTGCTTACAGAAGTTTAAAAACACCATCTTCGGCTACAAGGTGACCATTATCACCGATAACCAACCTCTTTGTTTCATCTTCCGAAACAAGCAACAGACCGGTAGGTTGGCAAGATGGAATTTGTTAGTTAACAGCTTTTCCCCCACCATAGTGTACAAGAAAGGGAAAAACAATGTCCCGCCGGATTATTTGAGTAGACACCCGGCGCCTAATGTTTTCTTTATACAAGATATACGTGATGAGAAAAGATCTTGTTTGCCCCGAAAAGATTTCGTCCTGACGAAGGAGACGTTTAAAAGAGAACAAGAAATATGTCCCAGATTGGGTAAACTAGTACAGTGGGCTAAAGCAAATCCAAAGGGTTACCCCCACATTTTAATTAAAGATGTTTTATATTACGCAACTCAGGCAAAGCCTTATCTAATCCAAGTCCCCGACAGTATGATCTTCACCGTGATAGATCAATGCCATGCTTCGCTAGGCAGCGGCCATGGTGGACGGTTAAGAACAGAAAAGAGAGTGGGAGAAATGTACGTTTTCCCCCATCTCGGTAAATTAGTAAAAGAGTATTGTGCGCAATACGTGTCTTGTGCCAAAGCAAAAGGCCCCAAACCTCCTTCAGCAGAGATCAACAGATGGCCTTTGCCCTACACACCGTTTTCAAGGGTTCATGTGGATAGTATTGGAAAGCTTCCAACTTGTACAGAATCTGGAGCTCAATATATTTTAGTATTCCGAGACGTGCTCACCCGGTATGTCGAATTAGTGCCTTGTAAGACAAGAACAAGTAAAGAATTTGCCAGAGCACTACAGGAGAGAGTTATATGTAGGCATTCCGCCCCCACGTCCTCGTGTCGGATAATGCCCTTGAATTTACAAGTGAGGCGTTCAAGGACCTATGTAAAGCTTGGAGAATAAAAAAGGTGAATATTCTGCCTTATAAAGCTTCCCAGAACGGAGTAGTTGAAAGAATAAACTCCGACATTGAGTCTTTCCTACGACATTACGTGAAAGACAACCACAAAGATTGGGATAAATATATTAGCTTGCCCAAATCGCGATCAATTCTGCTTATAATCGATCGATCGGATCCTCCCCCCATTTCTTGTTGCATGGCTATGTAAAGAGATTGCCTTATGAATTGCCTGATTATATTTCTCCTTATGTAAATAGCCACACAGTTGTGGAAAGTGCCCCTTCTAAAGGCGATTTTGTTTGTTCCACGCATAGAAATGACTTCAAAGGTTATACCCAATATCCCATAGATTAGATGAAAGGGTTTAGACCGTCTTTGTCACCCGTTCCCCAAGAGATTTCCTTAGAATCCCCTACTGGAGAAATTCTTCATGAACCACCTGCACAAGAAGGCGAGATATATGGAGCCTATGGTGGATCTCCTCCCAGAATTCCTTCCCCGGAGAAATCTCTGAATATTCCTGAAAGTTATGGGAACCGTCACATTCCTATTGCTATAGATTCACCCTCAAGGAAAATTATCAATGATGATAGGAAACAAGATCCGTCGTATAGACCGCATCAGTTGTTTTCTTGTCCCCGAGAATCTACCCCCAGAGTCACAAGAAGTCAAACAAGGTTGAGAGAACAAGCATTACAACAAGCCGAGGTTAAAGACACAACGGAGACTACAGTGAAGACTCCTACAGTCCAACCTCCGCCTGTTAAATTGGATTTGAATACTATAGTTAGAGGAAATAAGACATATTATTTGCCTCCCGGTTATTGATTTATATTGATTTTTTTTAGATTTAAGGAAATATTTACGAATATTTTGCATTTTGTATTAGAATAGTTTGATAAAATACTTAGCTGGGATTAAGAAAAAATTGATTTTAATTTAAGATACATAGATTGGATTAGTGATTTTTAAGTTTAACTACGTAGTCTGGATTAATACATCTGCGAAAATTCGCTTATTAATTGTTAAGTTGACTAACTTCTACGTTTAAGAAAAACTTTTGCCAAACGTTTCTTTTTAATAATTTCTTCTTATTGGGATTTAAGATACGGGAAAGTACTCCTAACATTAAGAATACTACTGGGGATTAAGATACGATAAAGTACCCCTGGTATTAAGGGAAGAAGCGTGTAACATTTAATTTTAGTTCTTAGTTTAGATATAATTTTTGCGATTTTTGCTTAAACTAACACTTAACTTGGATTAGTTCTTAGTCTGGATTAGATTCATCAGTTATATTTCTGCTTATTTTTTTATATATTAATTTTTAAGAATACGTCTTATTCCTACGGGAGGGACAGCGCAATTTTTTAAAAATAAAAAATACTATAAAACAGAAAAAGCAAAAACTTTTCCATTGAAAAAAAATAAACTCTAATAATTTTAAGAAACTTACTTAGCTTTGTAACTTAGAAACTATTCATTAACTTTAATATTGAAAAATAAGTAACTAACAAGTATCTAGTATATAGTATTAAAAAATAAGTTAACTAACAAGTCTACAATTAAGATAGTATATAGCATTAAAAAATAAGTTAACTAACAAGTCCAAGACTAAAAAAAATACTTCATTAGTAATTGCTTTTATTAATTAACCAGTAACTTCTAATGTTCTTAATCAATCACACATGATTAGGCGACCTTGATTATTACAAAATTATAAGAAAAGTATAAAGTATTTCAAAATGGCTAAATAATTCAGAAATGAAGTTCGGAAAATTGATTTTGTTTCTACTCACCATCATATCGACATGTCAAAATATCCAACTAAAAGAAAATGAAGAAACAAACATCAGAGAAACAATAACTAAGACAACTAAGCTAGTAAATAATATCAAAGATTCATTCTTATCATCTTTCGAAGCCAAGTTTCTGAATGTTTCAACCAGTCAAAGGGCTCATCAATGGGAATTAAATTAATGACCATTCGAGTGAAAGTTTTAGCCCAGAAATTAAGTGAAGTGAGTGAATTTCCTTGGATCTCAGAGCACGATCAAAAAAGAAAACGAGCTGCTTTTGAGTTCGGAAGAGACATCCTTAACATTCTTTTTGGTACGGCAACAAAACAAACATGGAAAACTACTCCGGGAAGAAAATTAACATTTTAGGGGCAATTACGCTTCCACAAGTTTTGCAAAGAAAATAGTAAGAGAATTGAAAGTGTTTGATGTTAAATATTTCGTCAGTCCGTCACTCAGTGTTTAATAAATTTTAATGTAAGTAAGGCAGGATTAATGAAGCAAAATTTTTAATAAAAGGGAAGCTGCTTTACATTATAATTTAGTTTATTGAAACATATGCTGTTTATTACGATATCATTTTAATTAAAAGGATGAAATATTAGAGTGCATAATATTTTTAAAGCAAAGAAAAAAAATCAAGGTTAAATTAAGCATAACAAGAAAACGTAATACGATTAAAGCATAACATATAGAGCAGATATCTAATCTCTATTGTAAGCAGGTTCATGCAATTATCGTAAACATATATTTTTATTTTATATTTTCGTAATTTTTTCATTTTTATTTTATTTTCTTTGTATATGACAAAGTTATATATTGTTAAATTATATTATAAGTTAAACATATATTTAGACAATTACGACCTATTTGACGTTTACGTCTAATACATAGATAGTACAGACAATGATACTCATAAGTACACGTAAGTTTATTAAAAACAATTACCTAATAGGACAGACAATAACAATCACAAGTACGTATGTAAGTTGTGCAGAATATTCATAGTGCAAACAGTAATACTCACAAGTACGCAAGTGTAATTATTGACATGTAAGACGTAAACAATGTTACTAACTCTAAACTTCAAACTTAACATGGAAGACATACACAGTGTTATCAAACATGCGTAAGACCTACATAGTGTTATCGAGCCAGTAAGTTCGAAAACTTAATTTTAATTCAGAACATAAAAATTCAATTTTATGAGAGCAAAAAAAAATTCAATTATGTACAATATATATACAACTTAACGAATTGTAAATTCATTAATATGGAACACGGTAAAGATTTTTATGTTCCGACGTTTTAATTATTATATTATATAGTATTTTATTTTAAAGTATATTTATTTCTAATTGGGATCTGCGACAAAGGTAGAAATGTCAATAGAAATATTGATTATTAAAATTTTTAAATTTTACTTTCTTTTAGGAATAGCTCCTTTCCTTTTAGGATCTACTACAGGAGTAGTAACACCATAAGAAGTGGTAGCAGTTGTAGTACTAGGAATATTATCTACATCTGTAATCGGAGTAGAATGGGATGGATAGAATATATTTCTAGGATACGTTCTCTGAGAATACGTAGGAGTTTTATACTGTAAAGAACTATTAAATTTAATGTATAATTTTGGAGGAAGCTTTGGTGGAAGCTTAGGTGGTAACTTCGGAGGAAGTTTAGGTGGAAGTTTTGGATATAACTCCGGACAGGAAGAATCGGAAGGGAATTGTTCCAACACTTCAGAAACAGACCTAGAACGTACAAGAAGATTTGGAGGTCCAAGATAGTTGTAAGAGGGTCTATCTCATGAAAGAATGAGTATTCAGGATTCCGGAGATGATTGCTGTGTCTAGCATGGACTACGCAATCTCATAGGTGAAGAATCCCGAGGGCCACGATATTGAGAAGTCGAACCAGATGCATACGGAGTACGAGGAGAGGAAAGTTGCGGAGAACTATGAGAAAGGTTTCTCCTCAAAGAATAAGTAGTAAACGGATCAAAATTTTGATTCGAAAGAGATTGCACAGATGAATGTTCTGACGAGGGAATTCTCTGTGTTGTTTATTTGACTTTTAAAGCTCACTTAGTATTGATGATATACGATCTGCTTCTTTCTTGGTATCTGGGAGAGCTTTGGAAATTATAAAGCGCCGAGCCGTAGGAGACGTCTCAGGTCTTCTCTGTACAACTTGTGGTTGCTCATAACCTTGTGCCGGTTGAGGCGCTTGAGGTACAACTCTTTGTTGTTGTTCATACCCTTGTGCCGGTTGAGGCGCTTGAGGAGCATCACTGAATACCACGTACTCAGTATAACCATTTTCATCACGTATGTCATCATCATCAACACCTGAATTGTCCCCCCGACGAGGCTGAAAACGACGCGCAGGTGGTGGAGGGCTGGCGGTGGATGAGCATGCCTTACGTTTTGAAGGGAATTATAGGATTTCCAATATGAAGAAAAGGAATTATCGGCAGTTTTGACAACTGGCATGGGGAGAATTTTCAAATTGTCCACATGAGACACACATTCTTTATTGGTAACCAAACAACGAAGTTTGTATTTGTTGTATTTTAGAACATTAACGACCAAATATGGACCTATCCATTTCTTAAAAAGTTTGGGCGATAAGTTTGGAGGTTTAACAGCAAGTAAATAGATATTGTCCCATATACGAATAGGACGAATTGGAGCTTTAGAATGTTGCTGTTGAGCATTCCTAAATGTTTCTTTTTTTAGTTTTTGACGAGCTAAGTCCCGAATAGAGGCTGCTCGTTCGGCCATTTCCACGTTAAAATCCTAAGGATGATCTTTAAGAGGATGGGCCTTGTTAATAAATGGAGAAACATAGTTAGGAAAGTCACAGGGTAAGCGATGAACATAGAAATGTAGCAAAAAGTGGGGTGTATTTCCAATAGAAGAGTTATAAGTAGTATTTATTGCAATTTGAGCAAAAGAAATATACTTACTCCAGTCGTCTTGTTTAGAAGAAACATATTGACGAAGATAATCTTCTACACGATGGTTTTCTCGCTCTACTAAACTATTTGAAGAGGGATGTCGAACGGAAATAGTGCGGTTCTTTTTGTTCCAAGTTTTACAAACTTCTTTAAAAAATTGGGAAGTGAACTCATCTGCGCTATCGGTGATCAAAAGTTCCGGAACGGAATGGTTGACGATGAACTTATTTAAAAGAGCTTCAGCTACTACCTTGCAATCACGAGACGTAACAGGGCAAAGTTCGCAGTAACGAGTTAAGGCATCTTTAAAAACCAAAATATATTTAGCAACCAGAATGCTTACATCTTAGCTTACATTTGCTAGTTCGGCCTTTATTCATGTCATTTGATTGAAAGAAGCTATTGGTTTTTTTCTCTACCATTGTCAATCTAATTTGGGAAGGACAGCACCGGACGCCGTAAGAAAGACGCATCAGTACTAAAATTTGAAAAGGTTTTACTATAATCGGGAACGAAAGGAGCAAGATCCATAAGTAAAAGTTTTTCTTCAAAGTGTTATAAGCATTCTGTTGCTCTAACCTGCCAAGAAAAAGTGGCATTTTTCTTTAATAAAAGAGTTAGAGGCTGTGTAATTACAGAAAAATTCGGGATAAATTTCTGAAGTAGTTATTTAAAAACCTAAAAGAGGACCCTAACTCCATGGACATTTTGGAGGGGGGATTTTGCAGCGTTTTAAAGCTTCTAATTTTACTGGATCAGGAGATAAACTTTTTCACTGATTTGGAAACCTAAGAAGGTGACACTATTCTTAAAGAAAGAACATTTTTCAAGCTTCACTTTAAGATTAGTTCTTTTTAAAACGCTATTGGCCTTAGAAAGATGCGAATAGTGAGTAGGAATGTCTTTACTGAAGATTAAAATATCATCTATAAACAGTAAACAAACTACACCTAGCAAACCAGATAACGCCATTTCCATGGTACGACTAAAAACAGAGGGACTATTGCTCGTTCTTGTGGTATCAGTAAGTAGTGGTAGTGTGCTCTAGTAGTAGAGAAGGCGGTGAGGTGTCTAGAATCTTTAGAGACCTCTAGGTGTGAAAAGCCACTAGGTTCGTCCAGGCAACTAAAAATGCACGCGCTGCCTATTAGCGACAAAAATTCCGCTATGCTCGGTAGTGGGAACCTATCCGGAATGGTAAAGGAGTTTAGTTTCCTATAGTCGACCACTACTCTCATTTTTCCGCCTGTATTTTTAGGTATAAGAAGAAGTGGGGATGAACTAGCGGAAACACAAGGTTCTATATAGCCTTTTTCTAGACTATCCTCAACCCATTCATCAATGATTTTCATATATTTATGGGGAAGGCGGTATGGGCTAGTGTAGACGTATGAAGGACTGCCTTCCATGAGTTTAATTGAAAATTTATTCAATTTACAAAGTCCAACAGGATCATCGGCTAGAGCAAGGGAATCTCTATTCTTGACTAAGAAGGTTAACATCTCTTCTAATTGTGAAGGATTATTCAATACGTATTTATTTGAATCCTTACTAGACTGAGAAAGCAATATCTCTCGGTAAACTTCTCTAATTTGAGCATCTGAGAGATCTTTAGAAGTTGTAACTGCGTTTATAAATTCAGTTTCTGAAGAAACTTCATTGTTCTTGTAAAGTAACGGAGAAGTTGTTGTAAGATAAGTGTGATTATCAAATTTAATAGTATCAGCACTTAAAATTAAAACTTATATTCGTTAATATATTACCGTCAGTACACGTAGACAACGTATTACCAAAAAAGAGTGCATGGATGAATTTAAAGAAATTTTTTTTTTTTTTCAAATTTTTTTTTCTTATTTTCCAGTGTGAAGAGCTATGTTTCTCAAGGGAGGGAGGCCATGATATCAGACTCACTTTGGACAGAAAGAATGTACCGTAGAGTACGGGCAAAATTCTTAACAGCAGAAAGAAAGAGTACACTTTATATGATAAATCATCATCTATCTCAACATTTGGTACTTTTTGAAATGTCATTTGACGTACATTCCTGGAATTTTTACATTGGCAGATTTGCTTTTAAAAAAGAGGATTCGAAGTATTGATTCACTTTGAAAGTGTTAGTTGAGGCATTGGTAAGCTCAAAAAGATATATGAATTGAAGGGGATTTAGGCAACTGATCCAAATCTGTTGTTTTTGCCATTTTGTCTCAAATCAACTCTATTTGAGTCCTGGAATGATCATATGGCCGTAGAACGTCCATAAAACGAATTAGGATGAAGAAAAGGACTGAAGTTAAAATCTACACTAAAGATTTTTTCTCAGAATCGGCTTTATTTGTACCCAGGAGCGGCACTGAGGGCATGTAATGTCCTAAAGACGAATTATTTTGAAAATTATGGAAATAATGTCTATTCTGGACATTCAAATTATTTAAATTTTCCTGATAATTAACTCTATTCGTATTTAGAAGAGGTACTGTAGACATGGAATGCCTGTAAAATGAATTATCTTGAGGAAAATGGAACTGATCAGAAACTGGACTTAAGACATTTTCATTAAAATGGACCCTATTACTTCCTGAGGGTTACACTCCAGGTGTATTTAGTCCGTATGGTTGATCGTGAAGTTCATTTATAGAATATTCTGAAAAATTGGCTCCATTTGTACCCAGGAACAGTACTGTGGGCATGTAACATCCACTAGACGGGCTGTTGTAATAAAAAGAATCATTATTTATGAAATTCTCTTGAAATTGAGCTCTATTAGTGCCCAGGAACGGCACAGAAGACATATTATGTCCTGTGTGTGAGCTTGAAGGAGAAAATGTGGATTGAACATAATCTACATTTATGAAATTTTCTCGAGGATTGACTCTGTTAGTACCCAGGAACGGCACAGAAGGATTATAAAGTCCAAAATTTGTCAGAATGAGAAAAATTTGACTGATAAAAATTTTAACTTATGACAATTTCGGAAAAATGGACTCTCTTCTCACTATTAATTGAAGTTGGAGGAGGATAAGTGTTATAAGATTGATCATAATAGTTATTTTCAGAATATTGCAACTGATCAGAAATTGTACCTTTGGCATCTTCTTGAAAATTGGCCAATATTGCCCTATGGAACCATTAGAAGGGATTTATGCACAACAGAAGCATTGGGAACTGAATAAGGATGCTGATCAAAATCTGTAGCTTTATCAGTTTTCTGAAGTTTAGCCCTTTTTATACTGGAGTTAGCTCCAGAAGGTGTAGTGTAACCAGAAAAACTATTCGAAGCTTGAGTAGAATCTTGATGAACCCTTTTTCCCATTGGGTGCTGTTGTTTCTTACAGTTGTTCAATAACTTTCTTTGTTCTAAAATAACTTCTTCTGAAGTTAAGCCCGTTTTATTCGGACTTACCTGTTCCATCTCATCGGTGAGGTGACTATAATAATTTCCGCGAAAGACTCCTTTGGGTGTCGCGCACGAATTATTATTGCGGTAATAGTCATGTAAAGAACGAGAATTGCTTAAGCTCTCTTGAGAAGGTGAAATTAAGACTTCGGCACCAGGCGATCCCCCTCGTAGAGGAAGATTCCCTGTATTTTTCAAATTGCTTAAACTTGTGTTTAAGACTTCGGCACGTGTATCTCGCAGAGATGCACCAGAAACTTCAGCAGAGGGGGATCCTAGGAGAAGATCCTCTCTATGTGTAATACCATGGCCTCGGAGAGGTGCTCCTGTACCCTTAACAATGGGTAGTTTGAAAGAGTCCTTCTGTGGAAATCAGTATTTCCAACAGTGGGTGGTCTTAAAGGAGTCCTTCTGTGGAAGGGTGTGTTGTCTCCTCGCAGAGGAGTACCTGAAGTTTCTGTATAAGAAAACCTATCTAAAAGGGGAGGTCCTTGAAAAGAATCCCCACCATAAGTCCCAATAATCCTTTGATCAGGAGGTTTAAAGGCACTTATAAGAGGGGGTTCCTTCAAAGAACTACCATTATCCATAATCTTCAATTTATTTTCACTATGCATATTTCTCAAATAATTACCATGTGAACTTAATCTATGTGAAGGATGTGTATGGTGTGGAAGGCTGCCTTCAATGTAATTGGAGGTGTTCTGTTTATCCGATTCTTTCGGACGAGAATTAATAGTGTTTATGACTAACGGTATGTCACGTACTTTCCTTCCAGAATCATTACATATATGAACTATACCATGCTTAGCATTTATTAAAATAGGCAATTCTTTTATTGTATCAGTCCCTAAAAATACATCTTGGTTAAACGATGAAGAGTCATCTACAATATAAAAGCGTGCAAGATAATAAATCCCATTTAATATTGTGTATAGTTCAGTAAGACCATAAACCTTTAAAGATTGGCCAGAGATAGAATTTAATATTAAGTCCACAGGAAATAATTTTGGAAGATCTTCCTTCCTACGAGAACCCATGCATAGTTTCTTGTAAAAAGATCTTTTAATAATGCTTTTACATGCTCCACCGTCTAACATAGCGTTAGAATTGCATACGTAAGCATTATTAGTAGTTAATTGTATGGGAAACTATATAATATCCAACGCTTCTTAGAGGAAGAGGTTGAAAGGATAGAAGAAGAATTATAGACAGAAGGATCTTCATCAACCAAAAGAGCAGAAATTTCTGTAGGAAAATGAGTAGTAGGATTAATGAAGTCTTTCTTAAAGACTCCTGAAAGGTTTTTTCGTCAGATACCGGAGTCTGATATCTAACTACTCTCGAAAAGGGGAGCCCTCTGAAAGAGGAGTCCACATCCGAGTGTCATATTGGGGATAATATGAATGATTGTAGTCTTCTGAATGATATTTAGGCGAGGGGAGTGACCATAGTCTTCAGGTGGAAGTCTATTTACATGCATATCATTCATAGTGCCAATATTCTGTCTATTATAATTACTATAAGAGTTATAATAAGGACGGACATTAGTAGGAGCTGACATAGTTCTTTGAGGCATGCGTAAGTTATAGTAGGTAGAGGGAGAAGAGAAATAAGGCTTAGGTGCATTAGAAGGACGGAAAGGTTGAGAATTACGAGCATGCGTAGGAGAGAAACGTTAGGGAAAAGTATTATTATAATTTTTGGTGTATTTTTATGTATTTTTTCTTTTTTTTTTTATATTGTGTGTATTTTTTGTATTATGTTTATTTTGTGTATTTGTGTAACTTTTTGTGTATTTTTGTGTTTTGGTGTGTTTTAGGTGTATTTTTTGCGTTTTTGTATAATTTAATGTAATTGTGTATTTTTGTGTATTTGTGTTTATTTTTTTGTATTTCTTTGTATTTCTGAGTATTTTTGTGTAATTGTGTGTACTCTTGTTTATTTGTGTATTTTTGTATATTTTTGTGTATTATTGTGTATATGTGTATTTATATATATTTATATATTTTTGTATATTTATGTAATTTTGTGTAATTTTTATATATTTGTGTATTTTTGTGTATTTTTGTGTATTGAGTTGTTTTTTGTGTATTTTGTGTATTTTTGTGTTTTTGTGTATTGCTATTTATTTTGGTTTATCTTGTGTGTTTTTGTATTTTGTGTATTTTTCATGTATTTGTGTGTATTTTTCTTTTTTTTCTGTATATGTTTTCTTTTATGTGTATTTTTGTTTATTTTTGTGTATTTTATATTTTTGTGTTTTTGTTTATTTTTGTGTACTTTTGTGTATTTTTGTGTAAATGTGAGTATTTTTATGTATTTTAATTTGAGGTAATTTGGTACATTTTATGCATTTTTATGTATTTTCGTGTATTTTCGTCTATTTTTGTTTTTTTTTATGTACAATTGTGTATTTTTGTGTATTTTTTTATGTATTTTTGTGTTTTTATTGTCTTTTGATGTATTTTGCGTATTTTAGTGTATTTTTGTTTAGTTGTCATGTATATATATGGGTATTTGAGACATTTTGTGTAGTGAGTATTTTATTGTATTTGTGTTAATTTGTATATTTTGCATTTTTGTGTATTCCTTTGCATTTTTTGTATTTTTATTGTATTTTGGTGTATATGTGTATCTTTCTATATTTTTGTGCATTTTTATGTATTTTGGTGTATTTGTGTATTTTCTGTATTTGCGTGTATTTTTGTGAGATTTGTGTATTTTTGTGTAGTTTTCCGAATTTTTGAGTATTTTTGTATATTTTTGTGTATTTGTGTATATTTGTGCGTATTTTGTGCATTTTTGTGTATTTTTGTTTATTTAAGCGTGGGTTTTATTTATGTGTATTTTGGTATATTTTGGTGTACTTTTGTATATTTTTGAATATTTGCGTGAATTTTTGTGTAATTTGTGAAATTTTGATATATTTTGTGTTTTTTTAGTGTATTTTTATGTATTTTGGTGTATCTCTGTGTATTTTGGTGTAATTTTGTGTATTCTTGTGAATTTTGAGTTTTTGGTGTTTGTGTATTTTGTGTATTATTTGAATATATTCATTTTGTGAATTTTTGTGTATTTGTGTGTATTTTTGTGTATTTTTGTGTAATATTGCTTTACTTTGCTTATTTTTGTGTTTAAGAGTATTTTTTTGAATTTCTTTGTATTTTTCTGTATTTTGGTGTATATCTTTATAATTTGTATATTTGTTGTATTTTTTTTCATTTTCGTATATTCCTTGTGACATTTTGTGTATTTGTGTGTATTTTTCTGTATTTTTATTTTTGTGTATATTTTACATCTGTGTGTATTCGTATGCATACTGTGATTTTTGTGTATATTTGTTTAATTTCGTGGGTTTTTATGCGTATTGGTGTACTTTCTTGTATTTTTATGTATTTTTGTTTACTGTTGTATTTTTTTATGTATTTTTGTGTATTTTGATTTATTTTGGTGTATTTTTGTGCATTTTTGCGTACTTTTTTATATTTGTGTATGTTTGTGTAATTCTGCTTATTTTTGTATATTTCTCATTTTGCATATTCCTGTTTATTTTTGCGTATTTTTCTCTATTTTTGTGTATTTTGTGTATTTTTGTGTATTTAAGAGTTTTTTTTTGTATTTATGTTTATTTTTGTAAATTTGTATTTTTTTTTATTTTTGGTGTATTTTTGTTTATTTTTTGCAGTTGTGTATTTGTGTTATTTATGCTTGTGTGTATTTGGGTGTATTTTTGTATTTTTGTGTGTATTTGTGTATTTTTTTGTCTTTTTCTGTATTTGTCTGTATTTTTGTGTATATTTGTGAAATTTTCTGTTGTTTGTATTATGTATACTTTTGTGTATGTTTTTTAAATAGTGTGCATTTTTTGCATTATTGTGTATTCTGTGTATTTTTGTATATTTTGGTGTATTTTGGTGTATTTGTTTGTATTTTTCTGTTTTTTAGTATATTGTGTGTATTTTTTGTATTTTGTGCATTTTTTATTTATGCGTATTTGTGAATTTTTATATATTTGAGTATTTTATTGTATTTTTTGTGTAATTTTTGTAAATTTTGCATTTATGTGTAATTGTGTGTAATTTTGTTTGTTTGTGTTTTTTTGCGTATTTGGGTGTATTTTTGTGTAATTTTGTGTATTTGTAGATATTTTTGTGTATTTCTGAGTATTTGTGAGTATTTTTGTGTATTTTAGTTTTTTGGCGTATATTGTGTATTTTTGTATATTTTTCTATTTTTGTGTATATGTGTATTGTTATTTATTTCTGTGTATTTTTCGGTATTTTTGTGTATTTTTGTATTGTGAAATTTTTGCATATATGTGTGTATTTGTGTTTTTTGTTTATTTGTGTGTATTTTTATATTTTTATGAATTTTGATGTTTTAGAATATTTTTGTGCATTGTATGTATTTTTGTGCATTGTTGTATATTTATGTGTATTTTGCGGATTTGTGTGTATTTTTGTGTTTGTGTGTATTTCTTGTTTTTTTGTGTATTTGTGTGTATTTTTTTGTTTTATGTATTTTTGTGTTTTGCTTATTTGGAGAACTTTTGTTTAAATGTGTGTATTTTTTATTTTCGATTATTTTTGTGTTTTTGTGTATTTTCGAATATTTTGGCGTATTTTGATGTATAATTTTGTATATTCGTGTATCTTTGTGTATTTTTGTGTTTATGGTCTTTTGATGTATTTTTGTGTTTTTATGTATCTGAGTATTTTGGTGATATTTTGTGTATTTGTGTGTTTTTTCTGTATTTTTGTGTGTAATTTGCATTTATGTGTATTCGTGTGCATTTTTGTGTATTTTGGTGTATATGTGTGTACCTTGCATATGTTTGTGTATTTCTGTGTATTTGTGTGTATTTTTCTTTTTCGTTTTTACTTGTATTTGTGGATTTGTGTGTATTTTCGCAAATTTTGTTTTTTTGTGTATTCTTGGTGAAATTTTGGGTAATTTTATATTTTTTATGTATTTGTGTGTATTTGTCCGAATTTTTTGTATTTGTTTTGTGTACTTTTGCTTGTTTAGGTGTATTTTTTGTATTTGTGTGTATATTTGTGTTTTTTGGCATATTTGTGTGTATTTTTGTATATTTTTGTGTATTTATATGTATTTGTGTGTATTTTGTACACTTGTGTATTTGTGCCTTTGTGTTTTTTTGTGTATAATGGGTTATTTTGGTATATTTTTGTGTATTTTAGTGTAATTTTATGTATTTTGGTTTATTCCTGTGTATTTTAGTATTCTCGTGAATTTTGGGCTTTTCGTTTATTTGTATGTATTTGTATATATGTATTTTGTAAATTTTTGTGTATATGTGTTATTTTTGTGTATCATTGCGTATTTTTGTTTATTTTTGTGTATTCAAGTGTTTTTGTGCATGTGTATTTTTATTTTTTGTATTTTGGTGTGCCTGTGTAATTTTGTTTATTTATGTGTATTTTTTTCATTTTCTGTATTCCTTGGTATTTTTGTGACATT
>JABUQX010048777.1:0-34626 GCA_015478945.1 Trachelipus rathkii | reverse complement strand
GAGCCTAATAAATAAAATTACCTTACCTGTTGACTTAAATAATTAATATTCTTTATTTAGATAAAATGCTATTAAATACTTTTATCTATTAAATAAGTATGGAATCAAAAAGTCATTAAAAGCTCTCCTTTTTTTTAATATTTTGCAAATTTTAGTTTGAACTTTCGCTATTGCAGCAAAGTATCATAAAACATAATTGTGTTTCTGTGCCATAAAACTTATTCTATCGTTTCAATTTGTAAGCCGAAAATAATTTACTTCTCTCTGACAGTGTGTAAAATTTATTTCAGAAGAGCCTTTCTTATTGGGGGAAATAGTATGCTAAACAGATAAAGCTTCAAATAATTGGATATCTCTTATCTATATTTAAATTAAAAAGATTTGATGTCCAACCTTAATATATTACGGGCATTTGAAGGAAGCAGCACTTCTACAACACAGTGTATTCCTAAATGATATGATTTGAGACCATTTCATGGAACGCATTTGTGGAAGAAACGTCAGTTCGTAGAGGGCTTAGAGTGTTAATGAGAACTATAGTTGCTAAACATTGGATTACTTCCTTACACAGTGTAAAGAAATTCTCTATAAATACCATTATTATATATGATATGCGGCTATTAATTTACATAGTTGTATTCATAAAAGAACCGGTGGAGCTAGTTCCTTTATGCCCACCCTAACATGTTTCCCAGTTTCTGTGATATTTTATTAATACTAGATATGGCAGATAATTTAATGTAGTCTAAGTATATCGATAAGAAATTTCACTCTATGCAGAAGTAACTGTTTTTAACAGTTGGAAACTGTAACTATCATGAAAAGTTCTTTTTCCTGAAGAATGAATACATAGTAACCTTTTAGTAAATTGCGTAGAGTGTGAAATAACTATTTTGCTATCTTAAATATGTCAATTCTTAAATAGAGAATTAGGATATATTATTCATAATGAAGCTATAAGGCTGAAATATGCTGATAAATAGTATGTTCGATCTTTGTATAGGACAATTTATCTTAGAACACCTTGGAATATAACCGTAAGAATATATAATATATGTTTCTTCTCAATAGTTAGTATGTAAATTATACATATAAAAAAAAATAGTCGTGGCGGTCCAACACGGAATATTTTCTTGGGTTAGTGATTCCATGAAACATTTTGCCAACCTAGTATATATGTTCTAAGTTGTAAATGGAGCTTGAACTCGAGAAGAGAATCGTAAAATTAGTTGGACTCCATACGTTCGGAGTCAAAAAGGCAATTTTGTTTTTTAACCTATGTTGGGGCCTCTTCTAGTGATGAACGCTTTAACCAGCCGAAATTCTGACTCCCCGACGCAAAAACGCCAATTAGAAAGAGGCCATGTACTGAGAAGCCTTAAAGTTCCGCCTCGCCGGAACCAAAACTGTATAGATGGAACAATGGTGTTTGCGCCGGTCGTGAGTAATTAAGTGCCGTATATAGAAGGAGGTAAGGTCTTACCATTCTCTCCACCAGTAGTAAAACCACAATATTCAAATATTTGTTCTCGAAAAGATGACTCAACACTAAGATTCTCAGTGAGCGGTATCACTGGAGTCAATTTGACGACCGAGGCCATCCAGGCGCGCCCTCCGTCTGCGAAACCACAGCTTACAAAGTTTGCAAGAAACAAAATAAAAGTAAAGTATATTTCTTTGTAAAAATTTGCTTGTCGTGTAGAAAACTGTAGAATTTGTGAAGGCGATGGAAGAGTAGAGTTTGATTTATTATTATTTTATTTTAAATCTAGTTTACATTGAGATTGTGATTTAAATGTAGGTATAAAAAGGAATAAAGCTCTAGTTCCCTTTTTTCCAGAGGACTTAAGGCCGCCAAAAAGAATGCGAAAAAGGAGATTGTAAAGAATTAGCTTAACTTACAAAACACAAAAAAAGTTGCTGAAGAATCATTAATAATAATTAATTATTTTACGGAGTTTGTGAGCGTTTTGCTCTCCACTATAATTCAATGCTTGTAGGAATAGCTAGCTTCTATCGACTCCCACCGCATCATTCATAAGTGAGAAAACATAATTAATAAACCTCATATCACTACCTAATAGGGCCAGGCATATAACAGCAAACGCTTTGTGACGTTCACTTTAGAAGGATTATTTGTTCTTTAAATAAAAATAGATCATTGGAATTTAAAATGTTTAACCAGATCTATTCTATTACACATTAATTATTTAGGGTCCGGTAAAATTCCATGCGCTCTCATCTCCAGTGTTCGCAGTCCGGAACTGAAATTAGATAATTGGTTTCACTATACACCCAAACTGTCATAATTATTAAAATCATAATTTGCGCAAATTAAAAAATAAAATGAATTAAAAATTTTCAGCAAAGATAAAGAAATGGTCTGAGTTCATAGATTAATATATATACATGATGCTTGCCATTCACTCGTTGTGACTTCATTATATTATTATCATTTCTTTCCCTATTCTAGGTTTATGTTATGACTAGATATTTGATCAAAGATCATGCCCCCTCATGCCGCCCCCTCAATGTCAAAAGACGAAACCGCTATAAACCAGGCCAACATCCAAACACATCACCATCCTATGCCGGAGAGCTCAACCACTTCAAACTATGAAGACGGCAAATCCTATGGTTGTCATGACCAATTTACTAATTGCCCGAAAAATGTGGGAAATGAATTTTAGTTATTTAACTTAGCAAGAAAAATTCTCAACTCTTAAATAGTTCCCTATTAATCATCGAATCTTAAAACAACCTTGGAGAAACCGACACGTCTCACACTTTATCAAAAATCGTGCACCAATATAGATAGAACATATTATAGAAATGAAAGTAAGTTAATAGCGATAGACTATTTTATTTGGTACTTGATCAATGCTTCATGATACTCATTTCTACTAAGTGATTCTGTAACATTTGTTGACAGGTTGTTCTATCACGCTATTACAAGCCTATTAATATTATCTTGTCCTTTACAGATTTGCATGTTTTATAATTATTCATATATTACCATATTAATCATTAATTTACTTATTAACTTTTGTACTTTATTATTTATTATATTATATTATTTATTATTATTATTATTATTATTATTATTATTATTATTCATTATTATTCATAAACTTGCAATAAAATTTCTTTTTCTCTTCTGAATATTAGATTGAAAATAAAAAATGTAAAATCACTCTTTTATCGCTCCATATAATGATATAAACTTTTTAAGTCACTCCAATACACTTTCTCTAATTTATTTTCTATGTTAATAGCTATTAAAACCCACAGAACAAAACGTGATGCCTAATAGTGTAATTAATTACTATCTCATGAATTCTGTCTATCCCATCTGATACCTTCCTGTTTTCTTTATGTTAGAACAATCCCTTTGCCCGCATACTCACCTGGCACGACACGTTATGCCCTCTGCACATAACTTACTGACACTCACTCAGTTCTAATGCTAGATAACACGGAGCCAATAATTTTGCATAATCTTTCGGTTTCGATTGCCTAATTAGGCAGTCCACTCCATAGATATCCATGCCCCAACCCATCCTTACTCGTTCAAAGCTTATAGCATATTTAGAGACGATTTTTTTTTTTAACTTTCTGCAATTAGGTGTAAGTGAAAAAAAATCCCATTCTTCTTTTCTTTTACTGTACAATCGACGTCTACCCTTCCACTCCGATTTCATTATAGCACATTTACTCTTTGAGGTTGATAGTTGTTTGCATTTTGCGCAGTGAAGACGTGTATGATTGGCAATGTAACTATCACAACTTCGGTAACCATTCTCCCTCACGTCGCTTTTTTTATTATGTTAGTTCAAGTTATTTACAATCCTTTCTGCCTTATTGTCTAAAGTCTTAATTTTGGATTTACTTTATGATACTATTTAGTTCCTATCTTCTCTTCATTGCTGGTAACTGTGGGGGAAGGGTGTTCTGATGCCTGTCCTTTAAAATGTGCCTTTATTTGTCAATGATTGCATATTGACATGATTTGAGTTACTGTATCATGCAAATGATCGAGTGAACTTCAGTGGGGAAAATTTTTGCAATATTCTGTAGTTTTAAGATAAGTCATCACATTAGGTGATGATTTCTTTAATATTTTTTACACTGTTATATGATAGGGTCTTAAGTCGACCCTCATAAAGCTTTTCTTTTTTTACTTTATTTTTTTTTTTTTTTTCTTTTTTTTTTTTAGATTTTTGTTTTTTTTTAATCCTCTCTACACTTTTTACGGATAGGGCTTTCGCTATTACATTTTTTGAAATTATTTAAATATTAGTTAAATATTATTCTAACATATTTTACACATCTTAGTTTACCCAAATACTAAATGTAAGCAGACGATTTTATCTTTTAGCAGAAATGTTCGTCTGCTCCTCTGAATTATAGCTGGTTTTAAGTCTTCAGATTAAACACTTCTCAGATATTTTATTGTATTTATTAGCATTTATTCAATTTAATTTTATTTATCGTTATATTATATATATAAAATATTATATATTCAATTTATAATTTCATCAATTTAGTTATAATATAATTATTGTCTATCATTATTTATACGAATAGTGCCTCTGTTATAATATATAAATATTATTTCTGTAAATTGATGTATTTAGATATATAATTATTATATATATATAAGTGATTTTTAAATATTAATAAAATTTAAAAATCCCCTCTCTTAGTAAGTAAATATACATTCAAGAATTGTTGAAATGAACTAGCTGGTGTATAAATTGGTCATGCCTGTGGTCTATTTTATACGGCTCATAATTTATTAGGTGATCTTACACTGACAATTAAGCATATATGACTATATATATGTGCGTATAAAAACATGCACAAATATGTAACATTTACTTAGAAAAAAATTAATGTAGACATAACATTATGTATCAGAAAATTATGATAATGGAATTCTCTCAAAATTTTTTGAAGTCCATAATATCATAATTTATAATTTCATCAAGAAATCAAAAGATCTCTAAAAGAAAATTAAAATAATAAAGCGGCTTAAGAATCATAATTCTATCATGATAATAATAATAATAATAGATATAATAATTAATAATAATAATAGTTAATTGAATAATAAATACATAATAAATAAGTTAATAATTAATCATAATTAATAATAATATATAATAATAATAATAATAATAATAATAATTAATAATAACTAAAATAAATTATGGTAATAATAATAATTATGTGATATAATAATAATAAATTAATTAATAATAATATAACTAATAATAATATTTATATAAATAATAATTAATATATAATAAATAATTAATCAATTACATTATAATGATAATAATAATTAATAATAATAATAATAATTAATAATAATAATAAATAATAATATAAGTTAATAATAATAATAATAATAAATCCAACAATCCAAAATTCAAAATTTTATTCAAAATAGAGAAGGGCAATATTTAGTCAATTTTTATTTCATAGATACACATACAGTTTTATAATATATAGTCCAATATTTTACACTATCCACTCGTATGCCGATTGACTCGACCCTTCATTCATTCAACTCAACTTTCAATTCTGCTCTTTCTTTTACCTCTATGACTCTATGCCTCTCGTCTTAATCTTTTCTTATCTAATATAGATACTGGATTAGAATTTCAGAATAAAGAAATGAAAGGTGGTGGTCGTACTGATACCTTGTAAATTCAATTCTTTAAAAACTCAACTTCTACAAATCTCTGTCTCTAAAACACCTTCTAACTTTCCTTGACTCTTTTCGACGGTTCTCTGTCTCTCCCTGTTGACAATATAAAACATCCCTTGGCCTTAACAATAAACAAAAATATACAGAAAAAAAGTCTTGGAAACCTCACTCAACAAACGGTTGCTAGGGTGGCCTCTCAAAGAAAAACTGTTGGAGTTCTGTGTTATAGACTCGAGACTTTTCTTATACCTTTTCCCGCGAAGTTAGCTTCGCTTAATTACAAGGCCTCATCTCCAAGCCCTTGTTTGGACTAAAAGTACTGCTCTCCATATCTAGGGGTCGAGGGCTCTGACGTTTACACCCGGCTTTTGTGATTAGTAGGTCGATATCGAGTCAAAGGGCCAAAAGTTTTAATATAAACTGTTCTGTACTATTTCCAGTTCACTTGAACCCTCTATCTTTGCGGCGCGATTTTGGTGTTTTATCTCTTTCTATAAGGTACCAGCAGCGTGCAGGTGTATCGAGGGAAGCTTACAACTGCGTACGTACCTCCAACCTTTACGTCGCCACTCGTGTGAGGCGACTATAGGGGGTGTGGTACTGCAACATGAAGTTTTGTTGTTGATGTAATGGTAAACTCCAGGCTAGTTCGCTGCGGTGCTTATTACTTTCCTGCCACCTCTGTTCTTGTGGAATTCTCTTTCCATCTTCTGTTTTTCCTAAATACAAATTTAAATCTCTTTCACTGACTTCAAAGCCTGCGTATGTGCTCATCTGCGTAATTCGCTTTAGTTGTTGAGCTTAAATGTAGGTAAGTGCAAGAACCACCATCCATAGAAATGGGCTCTGCCCTGTGAGTTGGTCGGCTGTGACCAACTCATGTAAAAAAATAATCACCTCATTTAACGGTTATTCTCTGTTTTATAGGATTACGTAAAATAATAATGAAAAAGTAGAAAGCCGCCATCATCAAATGAATACTCCGGGAAATGAACCTAGAATCCTTAAAACTCTCGAAAACTTTTTTAATTTATTAGGCTAAATATATTCATAACCAGAAAGTGGTAGAGAAAGTATGAATATTAAATATACAGATTTGAAATAAAAGATCTTAAATAAAAGAATAAATAGCAAGAAAAAATGATTCTTTATAATTTGCGAGCCCAAACTCTGAGTCACGATTTCAAATCCATCCGCCCAAAGAGTCTACTCCAGAACTCGAACAGATGAAAACATCACCTTTGGAAGTCGCATATTGTCGAACTTTTGTAGACGTGACGATTGCACCTACACTTTTGCCCTTGGAGACATTGTACTTAAGCCCTTCGAACGATAATGTCTTGGAGAAGATTTCAATTAGAGGCCATAAGAAAGCCAAACTCCACCGAAAGTCAAAAGTGTGTAGCTCTCGGGAGAAGCATTAAAACCATAAGGTTAGGCTTGACATGGCAATGGCTTTGATTTGATCTGCGACTCGAAACGCCACGCCAACCTCAGGAATAGAAACCACCCCGGCATCGGAAACCCTCTAATCATGCTCACGCCTCATAGACTCGAAGATTTAAAACTAACTCTGAACATTCATAGCTGAACCAAAAGCTTAGAGATGAAAACTTTGTGCTCAGATCAACTGCCGACATGACTTGTGGGGTAATTCCTAACGCTCATGCTACGGTTTCAGAAGGCCTAGCCGCGAATGGTCTCGTAAAGCCCTTAGTAAATGCGACATTGCCTTACTTGACCGCTGCGGTTCCGTTATTTGACGATTGCCAGGCATAGACGACTAAACAGTTTGCTGAAGTTACCAGTGGAAAAACGATTATCTGTGAAACGTGCGTGCCTCGGAGTCTGGGTCCTTGACGCAAGTAAAGTCTCGTTGAACATTGACTTGGCATTAAAGTAGTTTAGTGGCGGATCCGATGCACTGTTTAAATGCGAGCCGAAAAAAGTGCTAAAAAAGTACACATAAAACAAAACAATAAAAAAAATCTAAAAAGTACCATAAACCACCACATATATCTATAAAGGTGACACATATTCTCGACATCGTCTCGTCTTGTTAGCTGTCAGTTCCTGCACCCCCCCCAACTTTAATCATAAATATAGATCAATATTACCAAGTATAGAAATATGAATACACATATAAGAAATAATAAACTAAATTCATTAACCTAATAATATAAAAACAGTACTAAAGTTCTAGGGCTAAGTTCATATTAATTTATATTATTATATTTATATAAGTTATTTAATAAGACGACCGATATAGCTAACACATACTAATTATATATATATATTTATTAAATTATTTCAACATATATATATTCACACCACAAATTTTTATTTATCTAATATATACCATATAATATATACTACTTTAATATAATTAGGTGATACAGCTAGGAGTGGTATAAAGAATTCGAACAATAGCGAATTCATATGTTTATTTAATCCTATATATTAATTGGAAAACTCATCGTTGTAATTAAACATTATTAATTAATATTATCATCAAACTCAATATTGATAAGTCTTCGAAAGGCGGGACTAATAAATGAGAAACCAGCAAGTTTGCTCTCTTCTTAAGCCTCCTCGTATGTAGAAACTCGCTTCTATAAATCGAGAACATCTACCCCTAAAAACAGAACACTAGAAGGTTACATTCTCAATATTACTACATACTAAGCTCAAAATAGTAATATTTACTTCTACTGCTTATCTACTATTATCGTTTGTTGCCATTAAAATACAAATAAAAATTATATAGATTTCTAGAATCTAACATATAAATTTCATCTCTTTAACTGGAACACGCATACACTATTACCTGTCATCGCTCTAATAATAATATAATATATCTAATATAAAAGGTATTCTTCTTTATAATACACCTCCTTATTTCTTCATCTATTATAGATAATAGGAACTTATTATAATAACTATTCTTCCTACATTACTACAAGATATACTCTCCGCAAATGGAGTAATCCATCATAGGTCTCATAATAGTACCGAAGTGCGGTAGTCATAATAATATCGCCTACATAAAAATAATACTAGTATAATGAAGGGCTTTAATTTCTATCATTACTTATATTTAGGAGTAGACTTCATGTAATTACATTACTTCCGCTATAATAACTTAAGTGTATAATATATAGGTTGGGTTATACTATTTCTCATTATTAGAATATATATTAACCTAGTAGGAGGGATAATACAAAAATAAGGTGATAGAAACTTTTTATACCAACGAAATTTTCATCACCCTATATAGACTACAAAAATTAACTCAAGTACACAATTAATACTAACTGTAAATATACTAGTCAATGTAAATATAATATATATAATAATAGGTAATAGTTGACATACATATATAAATATTATAATATCTAAAAGTAAAAAATATTATACTATATATAGTATATATACACCAACTAAGCGAAACAACATGAAATGATATATAATATTATAAATCTAAAAATCCAAATTAATATCAAATATATAATACTTGAATAATAACACCTACTTTCAGAAAGAGAAACATATGCAATAAATTTCAACACAACTTAAATATAATAATACTATAATAAACTCATCGTCCAGGCTGGATCACAGTCCATAATATACTCAATTATTCCTCCTATTCATGGTATTATATATATAAACTTGATTTACTACAAATAACTACATGACTCATTTCCTTTTGTGTTTTGTGTACTAAATTTTATGCATATTAACTAACAGGTTCTCTATAACGGATAATAAGCAGGACTCATATCAACACCACAATAATATTATAGTTCATTTATACTAAACGTTAAATACTTAATTATTACTAAATCAGTAGCATCAATTAAATATCAGTAGGAATATAATAAATTATAGTACTATATTAATAAAAAATAACTACTATAAAGCAGTGGCATAAAACTGATGAAAATAATGTATTTTCTCACAGACTAGAAAGATTTTAATTAATCAAAAAATTGTTCTTCAAACAAAGGTCATATAGTCAGTTAAACAATATTGTTAAAATAAAAAATTTTCTTTAACAGTTACTAAAGACTGTACTAATTACAATAACACCACCACAAGTTTAATAATCTGAAACTGATGATAATGCTGCATAATTATCTATAAGGTTTCGAAGTTTGGTTGTGAGAGAGAATATCTGCTTATCTGCTTCTTCAAGACGTTTAATTAAGTGCTCTGACTTTTGTTCCTCTACAATGATTACTTCTTCTTCTTTACAAGTATGTCTGAGTTCCCTAGTAAATTTAAAAAATATAAGAAACATTTTAATCCTAAACCAAATTTTATTTAGTAATTGACACAGACGTTAATTTATTTTTGAAATTATACATTTAGAAAAACTAAGAGTTAAAAATTTTGAATGAATGCTGTTCAAGAAGTTAACAATATACATACTTAAATGTATAAAACAAATACCAGTACCTAAGATTGTACTTAAGTGATTTTTAATTGTTGGCTAATTCTAAACTTTGTTTGATAAATACTGAAGACTTATCTCTGATAGCATAAATTTATAAACTTTTGTATTGAGCTCTGAAAGCTTGAACTAAATCTTCATGTATCATCAAATTAATTTGAGAATAGAGAAGAAATATATAGAATCTTTTTATCTGATCTCACTATCTATTAAAAATTATGGAACAGAAATTCTACAACTAGATGTAATTATATATGTTCAGTGTTGTCTGACTGATGCCTAAAAGTTATTATAAATAGTATATATATATATATATATTATATTATATATATATATGTATATATATATATATATATAATATAATATATATATATATATATATATATTATATATATATATATATAATATATCATTTATATATATATATTATATATATATAATATATAAATATATAAATATATATATAATATATATAATATATATATATAATTAATATATATATCATATATATATTATATATATTCATATAATATATATATTATATATATATATAATATATAGTATATAATATATATTTAGTGATGGGAACATTAAGAAATTCTTTATGATGAATGCGATGATTGATTAATTGAAAAGTATATTTTAAAATTTTTACTTATTTTAATAAAATTTATCTATTTCATATAAAGTGTAAAAAGTGTAGTGAAGTGTTTTTAGGCTTGTGATAAATCTTTTGCATGCCGCATTAATACACTAGAAGTTTTCCTGTTATCAGTTACACATGAGAGATATACCAATTACCAGAAAGACGTCTGACTGGATACTCTATTTTTTTTTTTTTTTTAGGGGTGCTTCTAGAACATTTATAATATATATGTATATAATATATAATATAATAATATATTAGTATATATTATAAAATTTATATATATATCATTATATATATATATAGTATATGTACGTCTCTATTATACTAATATACATCATATATATAGGCCCCCAACTATTGTTGGTATAGCCACTGCTCGTATTATCTGAATTTAACAATATTCGAATTAGCAATTTTTGTCTGGGTTGATTTGCTTTGTATAGTTGACTTTAAAGGAATCTGATAAGAATTAAATATTAAGCTAATTATTTCAAAGACTTCTATTTAGGAAGATAACTTTTCTTTGATAGGGCTTAAATAAAATATTTAGCAATAGAATTGTGTTAAAATTTTTAAATTATATATATGTAGTGAATATTCATACTACCATATATATATTAATACTATATATATATAATATATTCATATATTATATATATATTTGTTTATATATATTTATAATATATATATAGTATATGAAATATATTATATATATATTATATATAATATATTCTTTTTTTTTTGTGAAATTTTGTGATAATTTATCATACATTTTTGGAGCATGACTTTGACTATATACAGTTGTTCCTTTGTGGAACGCGGGAGGTCTACCCGTGGTGTGTGTGGCGAGCTTCGCATATACTTAACCCCCTTAAAATCATTAATTAAATTTTTACCTTTGTAAAGGTGAAATAAAATAGCAACAGTATTTTATTTATCCTTAATAAATATTTGAATAAATTTGCGGTATAATGTTCATTTACAGGTACAGTCTATACAAACATTTATTGACGTAGACTAATTACACAATAGGCATATTTATTACCATTACGATATAACAGTATCAAGTACATATCTTAACTTGTATCAAAAAAAGGTGTTTTAAATGAAAAAAATATACAATGTATAAACCTTTATATAAATTTTGGAGATAAATTTAAATGATATCTTTATTTAATGAACCGCCCTCATGTGTGATATCATTTTAAAGTTTATCAATTATAATATATGCTACGGTATGTATTACAGAATCCTGTAATTTTTATTTTGCATTTTTTATTTTGGTTCTTTATAATTAAATTCATAATATAATACTATTATCATATATATGATAACTATTTATATATAGATATATTATATGATATATATTATTATATAATATATGAGACTGAAAAGCATGTTTCTATATTAACATCTAACTCATTTAATTAATTTTCTATTAATTTTTTTTTAACAATTGATTTTTTTTACAGCATTAATCAAACTTTTTAAGAAATATTATTAGTATTTTTGATATTTGTAATTTGAAAAAAACATAAACTGCTGCTTTTTTAAGATAAAAGAAAATTCTAGTATTGACCGAGGAACAATATCTTAGCAGCAAAGCCTAAAGCTACCTAGCAAGAATATATGGACGATCTTGATTACATAATCCTTTACTAACATCAAATATGCTTAAAAAATTGATCCATTCATCACATAGTGTATATGTTGATACACATGCAGCGTTGCCAAGTAATTTCAGAAAAAGGTACCAAAATTCTCTAGAAAATGTCATCACAAAATCAAAGCATATGGACAATCAAGCCATTCCTTTGTAGAAGATATTGTGATGTAAGAGATTATATTAGTACCTATGTAAACGATATAAAGGATCCATTAAAAAAGAAACTATTCAGAAAGATTCAATTCAATTATGTATAGGCAGAAGCTCAACTTAAAGAACAAAATACTACAGCACAATTAAAGGAATATGTTTTCTCCTACACCTGCTGATTCAGCCTTCTGATCATGACATTCATAATTTACAAATTAGTTTGATTTTAATCTGTCTTAATGTCAGTATATTCAAGAATAATTAATTTGTCGAATAACTTAATTTTTCTTAATAAAATCCATCTGCTCTCTTGCACACTGTACGCTAATTGGTGGGATTTGAACCACACACACACACACACACACACCACACCACACACCACATATATATAGATATAGTATATATATTATATATATATATTATAATATTATATATATCATATAATATTATATACTATATATATATATATTAATATATATTATATATATAATATATATATAATTATATATAGTATATTTATATATATATATATAACGTTATATATATATATATAATATATATATATACATATATATATATATATATACGTATCATATATAGTTATATATATATATATATATATATTATATATTATATATATTATATATAAATATATATCATATATATATATATCACAGTAATATATATATATATACCTATATATATATATATATATTATATATATAAATATATATTTATAATATATATATATTATATATAAAATATATATATATATATATTATTATAATATATGATATATATACTATATATATAATACGCGTATATCGACTGTATATATAATACTATTCATATATATTATATATATATATATATATAGTGTATATATAATAATATAATATCATTATTATATTATATATATACTATTATACTATAATATATATATATATATATATTTAATATATATTTCAAATGTTGATTCTTAAAAGGCCCTTAGTTTTAAAACTACTACTATCCTATTTTAATAAACAGGAAATATTTAAGGAAACATCAAATATATTTAATGTCTTTTGCCGATATGATTATAATGTTTGAGTACAAGTTGGTATTTAAACCCTTTGTCATGAAATTATTGAAAAATGTACGAAAATTATTTCCTTGCAAAATTCAAGGTGGAATAGACTTTTAATAAAACATTAGAACTGTTTTTCGAAAAAAAAATTCCATTTTTTTAAGTGCCAAAATAAAAACGGTCACCGGTGACCGGTCCGACTTAAGAGTATATTTTAAAATTTTGGCACTCTAGCAAAAATTGGCTATAAACTGTAACATCTACTTAAACTAAAACATTGCAAATTAGGTCATAAATTTAGGGGTGTACCGGAATGAAATTTCAGTTCCGCCGTGAAACCGGAATTCAGCCGCGAATCACAAAAAAAATTCTGGCCGGAATTCGGCCGGAACCGGAATTTCTTATGAACTTTCGTTTAACTATAAAGAAATGTAAAAAAAAAATATTTTAGGTATAAATTCCACATAAAATCTTACATTTAGTACATGCCACTTCAATGAACATGAAATTATCATCGAAGTAATATCTGGAAGTCACAAAAAGTTCTTCATTTAGTAAAAGGAGGAGTCTGTGTATTTTCTAGAACAGGGGAAACACAAAAGAGCAATAGATCCAAGCCGTGAGAAATAAGTGGGTTTTGAGGAGAGTTTCTCCCCAAAAAGATTTGCATCAATGACCCCAAATCACACGAAAATTATGAATTTATCATCGCAATAGGACCAAGCCAATTCACAGTCACTGAGAGCGGGATTCATAGAACTTACCTTGCCCATCTTCAACCCAGAATACTCTTATTCCTCTAGTAGAAAATATGTTTGGAGAGAAGATGTTACAACTTCATTACAGGAGAAATTATATCAGCAGTATTCGATGAAAGTTCTACTAAGGCCTGATCAGAAATCATTTAACTACAGAATATAATAGAGCTCGCTTAATAATTCAAACGACTCCATTTATTTCTTAACTGCACTCTGGCTTACCAGGCGAGTTTAAAAAATGAACTGTGTACTCCCTTGCAAGTATTTCCCAGGTTCTTATTTTGGAATTAAAATCACTATGAGTTTTGAAATTATGGTGAATAATTGGGAAATTCCTCCTAACAAAATCATTTGATCCTTCGAGATGGAGCACATATAACATGAAGCTTGACACTATTTAGCAGGATACAACAAGTTTTTCTTGGTTTTTATTCATATAACTTCAAATTTGTATAAAAGATGCCTATATTTTGCTCAGCAACAGTGTGATTTTAGATGAAAGAAATGTAGGTCAAAGATTTGTACACATTTCAATCATTTAAGCGTATATGAACTTAAAGAGTACCAAGAGATTGGATCCACATCTTGCAAGCCCAATTATGCCAATTCAAGATGTTTAAATACAAGTGCGAATAGCACATATTTATTCTAGAAAAGAAATTTTGAATGTTGAAAGACACTCTGCAGTTTATTATTAGGTAGAACAATCAATCAATTGAAGCTCTGACTGCACTAATAAATGGAAAATACTTGAAAAAATCTCAAGAGTTTTGCAACCATTTCTAATGGTTACGGAAACTTATAAGGCAAAATCAATTGTATCATCAATTATTCTCCATATTGAGCTCTCCAGCATAGCTCTCAAACTCTGAGGATGACAGCAGGGAGGTTTAAAAAAAGATCTTGAGAAGGGATTATAGAATTTAGATTTATGAATAAAAAGGAAGAGAGAGGATCAATAGACATATATCAAAACAAGAATTGTTTTAAGTACTGTAGTAGACATAAGATACAAACTGACTTATTTTCTAAGAACTAGAGAATTGTGAATAGAAAAGATTGCTTGAAGAACATATGCAAAATTAGAATAGGTTAGAAATATGACAAAGTAGAAAGTGATAGAATAGTATAGCAGTACAGAAGAGAAGGTTCAGTGCGGATGCAGTCATCCATCCATTTCAGAAACGAGCATTATCTACAATAAATTTAGATTTGCCAAGTACCTCAAAATCATGACATTAAGAAAAAATTACTTGCAAAGTTATTAGTTTTTATAAGTTTGAAGGAAAGTGAAAGTGACAGCGATTCAGTTAGTGCTAAAAGGAAAAAAAGAAAAATTAGTGGCTCTTCAAAAGTTTGAAATTCTTAAAGAAATTGAATTTTATTTTCAGGACCATCAATTTTAAATCTGGGAAAAGAAGAAAATTACTTAATCATGTGGAAACGTGACCAAAGCTAAATTCCCCAAACTAGCCAGTCATAGCCCAAAAAATTCTCTCCTCCAGTCTCCCTCCCATATATTTCAGAGGAAATTATTTTTTCATTTCAAAGCAGGAAATTAGTTATTTGATGAAACGTGTTAAAAATATTGCCCAATCTGGTGAACAGTATTTTCTATTTACTTCACCACAAAGCTCAGCAATATTCGTTGAAAAGTGTTTAAAGAAAGTAACTTTATATATATATATAATATATATATATTATAATATAATATTATATTATAATATATATATATATATAATATATTATATATATATAATATTATATATATATATTAATATATATATATATATATCATTATATATATATATTATATGAATATATATATATAATATCATATATATATATATATATAATTATATATATATATATATAATATATATATATATATTATATATATACTACTATATATATATATATATAATACGTGTATTATATATTATACTATATTATATTTATATATTGAATATATTTATTTAATTATATATATACTATATATATATATATAATAGATATAATATATACTTATATATATAATATATATATAATATAATATATTATGATTATATATATATATATTATATATAGTATATATTATATTAATTTTGGAATTAAATTTTGGGTTCTAATGAGAAATCTTATGAATCCAAGTATTTGAGGTACTTGAGTAAAACTTTATTTAAAGAATACCTGTAGATCATTGATAATACACTCCATAAATGCTACACAAGAGCTACTATTATTTTTGTTAAAAAGATGGGATATGGGTTATGTAAAGATAACATCCCTTTCATCAATTTTTTACTCAAGAAGTAAGATAGATAATTCGGTTCCGGCCGGCATTTCAAAATTCCGGCAGAAACCCGGAACCGGAAAAGAAATGTATCAACTCGGCAGAATTCCCGGTACACTCATTAGTATAAAATAAATAGAAAAACTGGTTATACATTTGGAATTTTTTATAAAAGATAATGCTGTCACAGTATGAATATGAAAATATAAATTCATTTTATATATATAATATAATATATATATATATATATGTATTTATATATATATTATATTATATAATATATATAATAGTATTATATATATATATATTTCTTTCTTCACATAATTAAT
Organism: Trachelipus rathkii; assembly: GCA_015478945.1. Taxonomy (NCBI): domain Eukaryota; kingdom Metazoa; phylum Arthropoda; class Malacostraca; order Isopoda; family Trachelipodidae; genus Trachelipus; species Trachelipus rathkii. The sequence continues at coordinate 17,540 of JABUQX010048777.1, read as the reverse complement.
AAATTAATATACCGTATATTAATTTCTTTTCAATATACTATATACTATATATATATATATATATATATATATATATATATATATATATATATATATATATATATAATTTTATATACTTTATATACTATAATATATATATATATATATATATAATATATTTCTATTTTAATTATATTAAAAATATATTATAAGTTACCGTATATAATTTCTTTTTAGAAATATATATATATAATATATATATATATTATTATATATATATTTCTATAATATATATATATATATTATATTATCTATATATATAAGTATATGATATAGTTATATATATATAGAAGAATGACATAGGCTAGAGAGAGGCTAAAACAAGAATAGACCTAATGCTTATCGATCACCTGAACAACAGCATGTGGTTATTTTGGTTGCCCGAGGGAGGAGGCAAGAGATGAACGTCTTGACATTTTAATCCAAATGACTGACCATTTGAGGTTTTCTGCAAAGTTTGCAAGTTCTCCCTCTGTAAACACTGGCCTAAGTGGGAAGGTTGTCATGTCTGACAGATTGTGCGGGAGCATATTCTCTGTTTTGACCTCTGTTCTTTGCTGGTTCTCCATTGCTCTGCCCCCGGCCCCGGACCCCGGCTTTCGAAGGTCTTCCTTACGGGGTGCCACTACTACTACAATTCATAAGCCCATGCGTATGTCCGCTTTTGAAATCGACCCAGTAGGCATTGTTCTATTGCGGAGACTCTTGGCTCACATGAACCCTCGTATAACAAGCCAGCATTGACCACGCTTAAGGTCCAACAATAATAACACAGATACGAGTGTACAGGTTTCTGGTAGACTTGAAGTTGATCCGGTATAACTCAATGAGCATATCCGCCAGATCAACTCCGACCATGTACTTGTTGTATTCCTAAACAACAAATGGCCTCTCGATATCAACATATTTGTTTTCCTTAGCTTCCCACCTGCGGCACCTATCATTTGGTTCAATACCAGCATAATTGGATAATAGGTGTACCGACTTGTTATCATACCAACGTTTGGCAACACAATCAGTAACTCTACTCAACCCATCATCATTAGCTTTTGCCCTGTCCCTCTCTCTTCGAGATCTTTTTTTCATTCCTTGAATGTGATTTACTATTTCAGTCGATTTGGCGCGCACCAGTTGATTGCAAACAAGAAAAAAAAAAAAACAATGAGAAAAAATATCCTTTAAACACCCTGCCAAATCCATGGACGCGAACGCAGTTATCAAAAAATATCTATGTATCTCTTATTAAGGGAAACCAGGCAGCAAAGTTACCGTACATCAGAATGTTATATAAAATAACACACTCTGTCTGGTAGAATATATATATATATCTACTATATATAATTAATTATTTAAATATAATAAATATATTATATTATATATCATACTATCATATATAGTATATGTGACCTACTATATAGTACATATATATAATATATATATATATATAATAATTATATATATATTATACTAATATATATAATTATTATTATATATACATATAGGTATATTATATATTTATATAGTATATATATAGTATAATATTATATATTATATATAGTACTATATGATTAGATGCTAAAATCCTAGATTGTGGAACTGTTGGGAAAAATTTACAATGATTTTGTAACAAATAAAAAATTTCTGTTCACCAAAGAACACTGTCAATTCAAGATATAGTCATTTATTGCTGGGAATATATATATATTATATAAAATATTCATATTATATTATATTTTATAATTTATATTTAAATACTAATTATAATAAATTTATATATTTATTTATTTTATATATTATATATATATTATCTATATATATATACTATATTATATATATATAATATTCTTTATATATATATATATTATATTATTATAATAAATTTGTAAAAAAAATTTCAATTTTTTTTATTTTGGCTAAACTAGAAGCTCGGAATCCGAAGCGGTCACCGTGACTGCATGATTTTCAAGATAGTATATACTTATATATATATATACTTATTATATACTTATATATATATTATTATATTATATATTTATATAGTATATATATATTATAACTTAAAAATTGTAAAAAAAAAAACAAATTCAAAATTTTTTGAGTTTGGCAAAACTCAGTAGCCTCCGTTATAGTCGAAGCGGTCACCGTAGTGACCGGCATGATTTCAAGTACGTTTGCAAAGCAGCCGATAGGTTCTCTTTTACGAAATATACAGGAATACCATACTTATCTTTTTCACATTTTTCCTACATAACAAAATAGGAACAACGCACCGTAAAAAAAAACTTTTTATAATAAGTATAAAGAATAAAAATACATTTCACGCACAAATCAAATTTTGAGGAGAGAGCCTCCAACACCCACTTCTCACCATGTCTGAAAGAACACTGACTCAATTTTTGGCAGTATTGAGATATGTTATATAGATATAATCGATACTGTTTAGTAGACTTATAAAAAAAAAATCTAAAAATCGATAAATTTTTATCTGTGTTCAAATACTATCAATCACAGAGAGAGCGGTCACCAGTGACCCACTTGACTAAAGGAGTTAAGCCGTACACGTATATCTTTAAAATCAAGAATCAACACATTCATTAAAACCTTTACTGAAATGATATATAAAGCATTTGGTTTCAAAAAGCTTTTAATTATGTTTAATAACTTGTTTATTATTCATTCCTAAAACAAAAAAAATAGTTTTTAAAAATTTCTTGTATGTTGGAATCCAGTTCTTCATTCAATCTCCAATTTAATTTAGTCTTTAATCTTAATTTTCATTTTATGACAAAATCTTATTAACCTTTTAAAAAATAGAGGATCTCTAGCTGGCAAGCAGAAACTTTTTCAGAAAAGCCAAAATTCTGACCAAGTCAAGAGTCTAATGCACGTGTGGTATATTATATATATAGATATTTATAATATATATTATTATATATGTATATATATATATATAGTATATAAATATATATATTATATATTATAATATATTATATAATAAATATATATATATATATATATATAATATATCTATATACCTATATATAATATATAAATAGTATATTATATAGGGTTGGGATTAAAAAAAACTGTTCGTATAATAAAAAACAAACGTTTTTTTTTAATCCCAACCAAAGCGCGAAATTTTTTTTTTTTTTTTTTTTTTACATTATTATTTTTCATGATTATTTTTAAGCTTTAGGGTATTTAGCATTAGAATACAGTAAATACAATATGTCAGAGTATTACAACATATATAGAAGTAGAGTTAGTCTTAATAAGATTTTATTAGTGCTCTATAGAGCATATAATTATTACATTTCACATGACCTGATTATTTTATTATTATTATTATATTATTATATTGATTATATTATTATTTACATATATATATATATATAATTAATATTTTATATATTATATATATTATATATATATATATATACTATAGTATATATATATTAATATATATATATATATTCTTCATCTATACCTTTTTTCCCCAAGACTGGTGTAAGGTGTGTTAAAACAACCATCAGAAAAGAAAAGCAGTAGAAGAATATGACAAAAAGTCAGAAAAGAAAGCCCAGCATTACCCCCCCTCTGTTCCATTAATTATAGTAAAGGACTCGTCGCAGTCATAAAATCTACCCACCATATAGCTTCACGGGACTGCGACCGGACCACTCCACTATGGTAATCATCAGTGCTATATCAGTCCCCTGACCCAGGTGGTGCACAACCATACCCCCTCACCAAAATCTCCGCCATGTCTCTCTTAATTAGACTATTATCGTCTCGCCTCTGACAAGCCTCAATTTCTCTGCTCTTTTCCGTTTACTGACTTCAATCCACTTTTTCTCGATCTGCCCAGCCGGCGGTATTCAAACAACACTGCGCTACTATACATCGATGCCTTAAACACACGACTATCATTCATCCTTTCCAATGACCAAACCATCTCAACATACTTTCATTCATTCTCTCGTTTACCCTTTCTTCACACCACACACTCTCTAATGTTTTCATTCCTCATTTTACCAATTCTTCTCACAACCTAGCATGCCCCTTAAGATTGCCAGCTGAACACATTGAACTTTAGATCTATACTTTTCTTTTCCAGACCATAGTCTCCTACTATACAATAACCAACTGGTAGCCAACATAACCGTCATGTAAGAACCCTAGGGCACACTAGAACTAGCTCCCTCTTCATTCACAATATTTTAATGCATGCACCCAGCACCTTCCCTGCCATTCACACAACTTTCCTACTCAAACTCCTGGCATCATTGTTCCTTCTCATCCAACATATACCCTAAATATTTAACTCAGAACACTGTTCCGTTGCCGTCCATTCAACAATAACTTCACACTGAGGCACTGTCCTCACTTCACAACCAATACTAACTCATTATCTACGTTTTTACTTTCCGCAAAACCCCTCTTTTTACACACTCTGGTCAAATCTCCTCTACCAATCCTCCAAACTCTTCAGATTCGCCACACAAACCAAATCATCCGCATATATAGTAGGCACCCTCCACTCATCTCCATCTTTCTAACACCATTTCCTGTACACGCCCACCTCTCAATTTCTTTCATACCCCACACTCCACATACAAATTGAAATAACCAGAGCGAGACATCTAAACAACCCTGCCTCACTCGCTATTAATACATAAACAATCATTTGACACCATTTATTACTTCTTATCACACGCCTCACTATTACGTCATACATACTTTCGATTCCATTCAGAAGCCTATCACCAACACTATATATCACTAACACCTCCATAGACCTTCCCTATAACTCTATCATACCCCTGTTGCAAATCAAAAACACTAGAATACAATGTTATTCTTCCTCTCTCTTTTCTTTATTCATTTGCTTCAGCTGATAAAGATTTGATCCACAAATCCTCTACTACTTCTTAAATGCACCTTGTTTTCACCAATCAGTCGGTCAGTCACTCGCGCACTCTTTCGACAAAACACCAGCATATACTCTTCCCTACAAACACTCAATAAACAAATACCAATAATTTCTACAGTTCCCTTTCTCCCTTACCCTATATAAGGGTACCTATTACTGCTCTCCTCGCAATCCCTCGAACTATACCCGGTCCATTAAAGCGCTTTATTTACACTAACTTCAAGATCCAACAGATTCACCATCTTGCCTCCAGTATCCTTGATCATATTTACCAGTATTTCATCTATAACGGCAGATTTACCATTCTTCAACAGTTTCTACTACCATTACCTCCTCCTTGCTTATAACCTCATCCCCAAAAACCTATCCTTCTTGTACCATCAAACCAGCACACAGCTCATTATCAACCTCATTCAATTACTGCCAAATATTACATACAGATTTAAAGGTGTTCATTTCCACACCGTCCACTCACATCCATTTCATCAGTTACCAATTTACAGTATATTCTAATCTTATAACGCTTGCGCTTTCCTTCCAGAAGAGTTCCATTCCCTTGTATGTGTCCCCCAGTCATCCTCCTTCCAAACTTGTTCACTTTTCACCTCTACTCTTTCTCTTACGTATCACTCTTTAGCATTCCTTTTTTACCATCCTTTATTATTAATTCCAGCATCTTTCTTTTGAAATTGATCCATTTGTTTATAGTACATTCAACAACGCTTCTTTTTTTACTTTTACCCGCTTGCATCACCTCCTTCATTCCACGACTCACTGTTATCATTCTTATTCCTACTTTAGCACACCGTACATTACTACTTTCTCTTGCACTACTTACAATTGCTTCCTTCATTTGCTTCCAATTTGTTCAGTTTCAACTTGTTCACATTAAGCTGATTTACTTGCGAGCGTTCCTTACTATACTGTGTATCCTTCATACCTGTTCACTAAACTTCTTCTCTTAATTTTTCACGCACTTCCTTCCGTATCACCTTCGTGTGTGACCCACTAAACTTAATCTTTACATAGACAAATAATGATCCGATGACACTCCACGTTCCTAAGACCCCCACTGAAGATTTTACACTCCAGATACATAACTATCAATATCTCTTTCTTCACCACACAAATCAATCATACTTTCCATTCATACATCTTCTACCCTAACCAACTCTAGAATATATTATGGAAGTCTATGCGGTTAAGAAAGTACTTACTTACACACATACTCTTCCCCTCACAGCAATCATATACCTTACCCTCCAATTATCTATTTTCTTTATTCCACAAAAACCACCTGTAATACCATCCTTTTTTTGATCAATATATATAATATTATTTAATATATAGATAATATTATATATATATATATATTAATATTATATATAATATATATATATCAATATTATATATATATGTAACGGAGACAGGATAATGTGTCCAAGGAAGAGAATGCAAGACATATGCTTTTGAGTTTGTGAAGAGAAACGATGAATTGCATGCACTTACGTTATCTCTAGATTTCCAGGACAATACACATCATAAGAATTGATTATTGGAACTCTGAATGAGCTGAGCCATCTTATAATTCTTTTAAAAGAATAGAAAAGAAAAAGGGATAGAAGAAAAAGGCATGAGTTAAGAAGTAGAAGAAACTAACCTATGACTTGACGTTAAGTAATCTCTCCTTGACACTGATGTGTAGCACTTCCCTTTCTTTATCTTTTTCTGAGGGACAGCAAGCAATCAGGCGATAGTATTTTCTGACGGTGGTTCCTTTACATCACGGGACACCGCTACCTAAGCTCGCGAAAATGTGCACACTTGATATGATGTTGGATGTGTGAAAGGTCAGTCGGGATAGGTGTAAGTTTATAAAAAAATGGATGGGGGGTAAATTTAAATAATGTGTGTAAATAACGTTTAACCTTTCAATATTATTTATCACAAAAAATAAACTATAACCACGGGATAGCGAAAGAGAATTAAAAGTATAATTTATTAGGGCAAATAATAAATTACGAAAATAGCGTAAAGTAATAAATACGTTCCACCTATTTCAGGTCTTGGAGTAATTCTCCACAGAGCCGGAAAAAGAAATATGAAATAGTATAATACTACGGCTAAATATACAATATTATGACACAGAAGTCCTTTTGAATCGAGCGGAAGAATCTCACTAAATATAAGAATGCGGCGTATACGAAGAACTGCCCAGATCTTGCGGAATCTGAAAAATGACGAGGCGGAAAATTTGGCCTCAGTTAAAATAAATAAGTACTAGATGGGAATTATGTTAAGCGTAAATTATATATTATTACAAACTTGATGGCGATTTGAATGGTTACATCTGATTTCTAATTTTCAGCTGGCTCTTGCTGCGTTTGATTCGCGCATCATATTATAATGTGGCTATTTACGGTCATAGTTTACTATGTTATTTAATAACAGACAACGTTGACTTAACTGCAGTTGCCGTCGTTATGAGAACCCGAGCTTCATTTCATGCGGGTCTGCTAATATGGTATGCATAATACGGTTGATAGTCATTTGGTTTGGATCAGGTCATAAGGGCAAAAGGGATCATTTGACTTCAAGGGCTTTTTCAAAAGCAAGGGGACAAATCCATCAAATGATAAAAGAAAAGCCAAAGCAAAAATAAGCCAGAAACAAAAATCTGCCCAAGGATAAAATTACGTCCATAAACAAAAAGTGCGACCAAGCACAAAAATTGCGTCCTAAGATAAAAATTCATCAGGGCTTAGAGCCCAAAACAAAAACCTGTAATGGAAGGGAAAACTAAATTAGGTTCCATCACAGTTGGTTTAAAGTTAAGTTAAATTTAGTATTTAAATAGTTTAAGGGAATTTGCTTTAGGAGCTTAAATTTACTATGATAAGAATTTACTTAGGGGATAAGTTAAGAAGGGGATATTTCATATTGAGAGATGATTCTACATTTAAAGGGGAAAAGGGAATATAATTATAAATGTCATGCCATGCAACCATACATTAAGTTAATGATGCTTACCCCTATCTGATTAGGAAATCTGTATGGGGTTTTTGCTAGATCCGTGCAGTTGAGACATGCAGGTGAATATCCCTTGACCTGCATAAACATTTAAGTTTGCTTTTATTTATATTCTTATTCCTTTAACGCATTGGGTATAGTTTGGGGTAGAGGTGGGCTTTCTATATATAGCGAAATCAAGAGACTGGGACCGCCAGCTGACCAGGGTGTCCAAAAAATGGCAATGAATTAATTATTCTGGGGTTGTTCTACAGTGAATTGTATATTGATATTGATACTGTTAATAAATGTCAAAATGTCTATTGTTTATGTCTCTATAAAAAAGAAGATATAAAATATTAAATACTAACTGCCTATTTGTTCATAGTTGGCACATGAAAAACAAAACAGAAAATAATGATACACGGTGGGCACCTATTATTCCAGGAAGCCAATGAGAAAATGTTTGTCACATACAACAATGAAATTAATTTAACCTCCTGGAACAATTGCAGACAATCACAATTTCAGGTCACAATTTGTGAATTTATCTGTAAATGACCACATTTATCACCTTAATATTTAACCGGGGGTTAGGATGAATGTAATCCCCATTACATCCTTCCCCACTAAACTTGGGCCCCACCTCATTTTAAGTTTTTCACTTTAAGAGTGAAAAAGAAAAACTGAGGGTGGTTTGCAAGCTTGTAGGTTATATTAGAATGCATAAAAATTTAAATAAATTTCAAAAATATTTACCGGAGACTCTTGTAAAAGTAACTCTTTTACGAGGTTTCTACATAAATTTATATAAGAATAATTATACACTAAGACTAATGTTTGACAATTTACGATATAAAATGCATAAGTTTAATAAGGTTGATTGTTTACCACACTCTAGAAATATAACAACAAAAATATATAAATATATTAAAGCAGCACACTGAACACAAAAGCGTTAATAAAGCGTTGAATCTATCACTTTAAAACATAGAAGTTCACAAAAGCATATAAGCATTCCTTTATGGTGCGTGCGATCTATCTGTTCAATGATAGAATAATGATTATCCTTTTTTCCAAAGTCCGCTTTTCAATGCAGTACGGGACGGTAAATGGCAATTATTACGCTATTAACACCACAATTGTTTCGCGAAAGCATTAACACTAAGCAACAACCTTTTATTGTTTCATGCAAAAGCATTAGTGGTAACACAACACTGCAATATCCTTTTATTGCTTCATGCGATAGCATGAACACTATAATAAACACTATAGTAAGCTAATAAGCAATTTCTCACATGGTGTTGTGTGTAAAAAGGTGTGGGGAATAGAAGTGGTGCACAAAAAAAATAAGAATTATTAGTACAAGAATTGGTATGATGATATTTTACATGCACAATGACGAACCTGAAATAATTTTAATATATAAAATACCTAATACCATATAGCATCAAATGCACCAACATGCAACTTTACGTCTTACGCCAACCATCAGTGTGCATATAAAGATCATCTTTTATTTTATATCTATTTAGATTTAAATATTTATTTAAAAATATTAACACACAAGCACACAATTTATCAAAAATATTATCTTGAAAAAAAAAAGATTTCTTTATCAAAGAGACTTTTTCCTTTAAGAGGAAAGAATATTATGGTGGAATCACTTGTAGAATTCAAGAAGAAAAAATTCTTTATCAAGGGGAATTTTCCTTGGAGAGGAATTTTTCCCTTGAGAGGAATTTTTTAAGGGGAATTATATGGAATCTTGTAGAATTCATTTTCATAGATTAGACCGCCTCTTCTTCCGGCGTACATATTCTAACGCAGTTGTTAGGACATGTTTAAGATCTTGCACCTGACCCATACTTCTAGTAAAGGGTCGTGAAGGCAAAGATGGGGGTATTTCTTCTTCATATACGAGAGTATAATTACTATGATCCAATGAGATATCCTCGGGATTTCCGAAGACCTCACCTATTATTTGAGGTGGTCCCGGAACAAGTGACAACGGGGATGAAAAATCGTCCGGCCGAATCTGTCCAAAACCATAGGTTGGGATTGATGAAGGAGAAAATCCATGGAACTCAGTTTGCTCTGAGCTTGAAGAAAATTTCAACTCAATGCGACTGCCTCCTCTTGTAAGGTTTCCCGAATGTCCCTATAGCTTGCTAGGTCACTGGTAATCGGGGGAGTTGGCCTATCCCGAAAATACACAGGTTCAGTAAGAACGGATTCCTGGTCCACCAGTACCCTCGCGGAAGTAGGGGGAGCATGGAGTTCTACTGCTATCGTTTCCTTCACGAATCCATCGGGTGATCTGGATGAAGGAGGGCAAATGACCGAAGGATACTGGAACTTTAAGGGATAATCGTGTGGATACAAATCATGAAAGTCCAAGGTAGGTGTCGGGAGTGCATCCTCCGTTGGATCCATAATGCTTGTACCACTACTGTCTGAAGAGGATATATACTCTATAAACGAATCAGACTTCTCATCAGGAGGGAGAACAAACCTAACCCTATGGGGTACATGAACTGGGGTTAAACATGGGGCTATATCAGTAGAAGGACAGCTTTCCTCCACTTGTTGGATATCCCATATGTTTACTTTTTGGGTTACTTCCATGATTTTTGGGGAAAAATCAGGTAACGAATTATATTCATCAAGAGATATGGGGTTGAACTGCATAAAGCCTTCGAAATTGGCATCCTCTTCTCCGATGGAATCCAAGGTGTCATCAAACAGAGAGGTGTCAGAGACAAAGCCGGAAAAATCAGATGAGGATTCGCTGTCTTCTGATGACTCGTCCTCAGATGGTTCTGCATCATCTATCACTTCAACAGCCTCATCTTCTTCATCGATATCAAAAAAGGCTTTACGAGTTTTCCCTATTACGAGAGAGATATTTACGTAGGTACTCTGGCACATCTATCCATCCTCTTAGATGGGAGAAATGGACTTTGTGGAGCTTACCTAATGGATCAGCAAAACGGCGGATCACATAAGTTACTTTATTTGGATTGACATCCATAACTAAGAAAGGTCCTTCCCATTTGCTATGGAACTTCAGGGCAGCGCTTGGACCAGTACGGACGACTTTCCGGGCCACCTTCTGTCCTGGCTTGAAAGGCTTAAAATTAGCGCTACCTTCTTTCCAATACTGGGGAAAGGTGTGAGCTGGAGAATGCGCCTTTTGGAGTAAGAAGTCCGAGGGGGACATATTTAAGGAACTATGACAAGTGTTGTTATAAATTAACACAGAGGACGGTAATTCTTCGTCCCAGTTGGTGGGTTGTTCTAAAACCAAACACTTGAGGATTTGTATTAAGCTTCGGTTAAACCTCTCACAAATGCCGTTACTTGCGGGATGAAGAGGGGAAATCCGAATGTGCTTAATATTATGTCGTTGTAATGCCTGCTGAAATACGTGAGACGTAAACTCCGTTCCATTATCCGTAAGGATACGATTTGGGATTTTTGGAAGGAACGAGAGGATATGATGCTCTAATTTCCGAGAAACTGTGTGGCTAGTTTTATCGGAAATAGGGACGACGGACACCCACTTGGAGTAGTGGTCTATGAACACTAGACAGTATTTATTTCCCTTTAGAGTTTTGGGAAACTGCAGCAGATCCATAGCACAGAGATCGAACGGAGAACTGGCAAGGATTTTTAACATGGGGGGAGTGACGTTTGCAGAAAAATTCTTTTGGGTTTGGCAAACGGGACAACATTGGACAATGTCCACCACTACTTGGTTCACTCTCGGATGCCAAAATTGTTTATAGATGAGCATGCAGCATTGTGTAGTCTCCGTATATCGGGCACAGAGCAGAGGTGCAGGTTCCAAACATGTGTATGAGGAAGTACTAGGAGAAATCATGCGTTACAGCAGTTTGCATCTGTCTTAGTTTTTAATAAAGATCATTTTCCTGACCATTTTGTCTTATGGTAGTTCATGTATTTGAGAGGTACCTAGTTGCAGTTGACATATGGATTTCTGAAGAACTCTTCAATATGGAATTTTAAAGTCACGATCAGAACGTTGGGATCTACTTAAATATCGTTGTTCATCATATGGAAGGCCATAACGCCGCTATATTCTGTCTCATAGGATGTCTCTGGGTTGAACGTGAGATCAGCCTCTCGTTGAGCCATCAGCTCCAACTATCACCTGATTTCATGAATATAAAATTAGCTGTTAGGTGAAGTAAATCAAACAGGCAGACAAATGATTACTCTTAAGGGCTGGAGGTTCCCAGAAATTAATGGACCATATATTGATTTGGGGAACGATAGGGAAAAATTTCTGATAGATGGGTGACTAACCCATGATGGAAATTTCAGCTGTTAATTTCCACATAATGGGAGATTGGACGTTCCTCCTTTGCCGAAGCCACTTATCGCACCACGACCACTTTGAAGGATTGGCGGAAAGTTTCTTTATGATCACCCAATGATGAAACTACCTCCGAACTTATTAGGTTAATAATGGGACTTTGAACAAGCATCACAAGGATCCAGGAAACGCCTCGGAGTCCTTTTTGGCTTTCCCTTCATTGGGAGACTGCGGACTTTTTCTTCTTGTGGGGGATTCGTCTCGAGAACTTTCTGACCAGGAAATGGTCCACGAGGCATTATATATTTGTGGAGAAGCCAGGATCTAATTTCGACTATTGCCTAGGAGGTGTCCTATGAGTGCACTTCATACCAGAGTGCGGACCACCACAGAACAAGGCAGTTGATTCCAGGAGGAGGTAAATCATCTAAGGTCACGGACACTACTAGGGGATCAATATCCGCCTGACCAAAGGCGCTATAGTATGACCATTCCTTCGTTCCAGGTCCATCAAGATCAGACAGACAGGAGAATCGCAAACCGTTTTATCGGGAGTTACGACCCACGACGATTTTTTTTCTTTTTTAGGAGTTTTTTTTTTCCTTATTACATCTCTCCTTTCCGTATGATGGTAACGTAAAGAGGAGGTTTAGATCTTCATCCATGTGGTCAGATCCTGGAGAGTCCCGTCCCGATGTCTCTCCCACAGGTTGACTCAATCCTGGGGAGACCAATGGTTTAAAGGCGCTGAACATGCTTCATCCGGTCCCTTACAATGGCCCTCTACCTGCCCCGCTGTCTACGGGCAGGTGAAAACTCTGGGAAGTGGAGGCGATGACTGTGGAGAACGGCGGGACCTACATTCATCTCGATCGTGCCCTTTCTTCTTACAGTAGCTACAAATTCCTAAGAATTTGTAGCAATCACTCATACTGTGACCTTTCTTTTCACAAAAATCACAAACGATGACTTTTCTGTCATCTCGGGTGTTATTGTGAGAAGAGGTGTTAGCTTTATGGTCACGGCGATCATCACGGGGACGAGTACCACCGGATGGTTTCACTTGGGACTCACGATTTGGACGACGCAGTGACGAACGAGATGATGAACGACGAGTCGGTTTTGGAGGCGGTGATAAACTTTTCCTATCCTGAACTGTTTCTATCCAGTTAGGATACAGAGTGTTAATCTGTATCACCGACTCGGTTGATTCGTTCAACTCATCTCTGTGGTGTTTACTATGACCATTTTTCTTTGAATATCTCTTTTCTTCTGAATCATGAGAGATGGAATTGGGATAGTGATCGTTGTCACTTTCTAGAGAGTCTGCAAAGCTCACGATCTTTTCCCATGAGACTCTGGTGTTTGTCTCATTTTCCATTATCTTAATATATTCGCGGACGCTCCGTTCGATATCTGGCGGAAGACTATATAAAAATGCAGTCCTAAGGGACTCATGTTTCCGCATATCGATACCATTATATGCGCGTCGCGCTAAGCGTTCCAAACGAAGAGCGTACATTCGGATTGGTTCCTTATGGTCTCGACGAGCCGCGTGATAGGCGTGCAAACGGTACTCGTTTCGACGTTTCTCTTCATTGTAGAACCATGCTATAAGTGTGTCACGGACGGAGAAATAGTCACGATCATCTTTGGAGATCAGCTTATACAGCTGGCGGAAACGACCTTCCAGCTGCCTGCCAAGCAATCTAAGCCATTGATGATGTGCATTGGGGTAGTGAAGCTGACAATACGCCTCGAAATCTTCCAAATAGACAAGAAGATCTTGTTCAGCTTCATAATTATATCGACCAGGATACTTTTTGCGAATTCTTTAGTAGTTGAACTAGGAGTGAGATAGCATCTTCCAACAGATCTATGCGTTTCTTAATTTGTGGACCTGAGTACATTTCAGGTTCAGGAGACTCAGGTCTTCTTACTAAACGTTGGGATCTCCTTTGAGGCTGTGATGTATATTGAGGGTCATACGATCCATAGCTATTCCGGTCGACCTGGTCAAAGGGGGAATAAGAGTAAGATTGGTGTTGTTCCCGTTAGTGCCGTGGCTTCATATTCTACCTCACTGGGGGTATCATCACTCTAATTCCGTTATCCCTATACGTAACCCTACAAGTCCAGTAGTGTGAGAGTGTAAATGGGGATCTAGAAAGGTTGAATATATCTAATATTAGACGTATCAATGACTGTGGGTGAACTTAAAGTCTTTGAACTAATTGTAACTACCCCTTATTTGCGGAATGAGTTTCTAGGATTTCATTTTAATATGCAAATTTACTGTATGATCACCCGGATTTATGATGCATACCGAGCGAGATACTGGAAGCAATCCTTCTTCCCATAGAGGGACAAATTTCTTAATTAAGGAAGAGTGGCGAAGGTCGAACTTCTTGGCCTTCAACGAGGGGTTATTTACAAGGAGACGGTGATCATAATTTTTACGAGCTATAGCTTCAGCTTTTTCTTTTTGCGAAGCCAAAGACTCATGTAGCTTTTCCAGATATGGAATAGACAATAAGCCATCATCAACGTCAGAGTTAGAATCAGACTGGCTATATTCATCCTGGATTTCCCACTGAGGATTATGCCTATGGTGAGTGGAGTGGTGGTTGAACCATTTGTTTTCTTCAATTTGGGAGGTTCATCCAACCGTAAAAGATTTTCAACAACAGGGGGTTTTTCAGCTTTATGAGGTCGACCCCACTGTGGTGTGGTTTCTACATCTTCCTCATTGGGTGGAATATTGCTTCTTCCATGAGGATTTAAGGGACTTGCCAAACCATGTGGCCTTTCAGGGGTATGTGGATTTTCCACATCTTGAGAATTATCATCTCTATAAGGGCTTAACAAATTATGTGAGCGTGAGGTTTGTGAATTATCATCACCCTTCCGGATTTGTAAGTTATGCAATTATTTTATTTTTTTCTATGACGAACACCACCCCACCCATCCCACCGGAATCCCCAATATCCTGACTAGCACCGGAACTTTAGCACATTGGACATTGTAGTTAGGGCGCCTCCGCAGTTAAGATATATGTGTTTAAGTTAAGAGAGGAGTTTACGACACCTCTTGACAATTTCCTAAATTACAGAAACGAATATGGTTTGCAGGAAACCAGAATTGACAGTCAGCGATTAGAAGATCAGTTAGACTTGAGGAATTGCGCACGCTTCGCGACACGAGAGACAACCAGTCTGTCCTCGTCTGGGCAGCCAAATCAAATTTGAGGCTTATGATGAACGGAGAACCTAGCGTTAATGGCTGTCGAAGAAGAAGAAATGAAGACTATGTTTGTGAGTTTTGAAGAAATCGATGAATTGCAAGCATCTAGCTAATCTCTGATTCTCCAGACAATATACATCAAAGAATGAATTAATTTGGAAACTCTATGACTAGCCATATATTTTTAAAGAATAAAAGAAATAGGGGAAAAAGGGATGAGTTAGAAGAAAAACTAACCTATGACTTGACGTTAATTAATCTCTCCTTGACACTGTGTGTAGCACTTCCTTTCTTTTATCTTTTTCTGAGGGCAAGCGATCAGGCGATAGTATTTTCTGACGGTGGTTCCTTTACATCACGGGACACCGCTACCTAAGCTCGCGAAAATGTGCACACTTGATATGATGTTGGATGTGTGAAAGGTCAGTCGGGATAGGTGTAAGTTTATAAAAAAATGGATGGGGGGTAAATTTAAATAATGTGTGTAAATAACGTTTAACCTTTCAATATTTATTTATCACCAAAAATAAATTATAACCACGGGATAGCGAAAGAGAATTAAAAGTATAATTTATTAGGGCAAATAATAAATTACGAAAATAGCGTAAAGTAATAAATACGTTCCACCTATTTCAGGTCTTGGAGTAATTCTCCACAGAGCCGGAAAAAGAAATATGAAATAGTTATACTAGGTAAATATACAATATTATGGACACAGAAGTCCTTTGAATTGAGGGGAAGAATCTCCTCAATATATAAGAATGCGGGTAAATACGAAGACTGCAGATCTGCGGAATCTGCAGAATTGACGAGGGCGGAATTTGGCTCAGTTATAAATAAATAAGTATATATGGGAATATGTTAAGGGTAAATTATATATATTACAAAACTTTGATGGCGATTGATGGTTACAATCTATTTTATAATTTCAGCTGCCTACCAGTTTTGGCAGTTTATATTTATTATATTTATCATTTATTGATTTATTATTTATTTAAGATAACAGACAACGTTGACTTAACTGCAGTTGCCGTCGTTATGAGAACCCGAGCTTCATTTCATGCGGGTCTGCCTATATGGTATGCACTATTAATACGAGTTGATAGTCATTCGGTTGGATCAGGTCATAAGAGCGCAAAGGGAATTCATTTGACTTCAAGGGCCTTTTTCAAAACAAGGCGGACAAATCCATCAAATGATAAAAGAAAAGCCACCCCCCCCCCCCCCCCAAGCAAAAATAAGCCAGAAACAAAAATCTGCCCAAGGATAAAATTACGTCCATAAACAAAAAGTGCGACCAAGCACAAAAATGTGCGACCTAAGATAAAAATTCATCAGGGCTTAGAGCCAAAACAAAAACCTGTATGGAAGGGAAAACTTAAATTAGGTTCCATCACAGTTGGTTACAATTAATTGTTAAATTAGTATTTAAATAGTTTAGGGAATTTGCTTTACGGAGCTTTAACTTTACTATGATAAGAATTTTACTTAGGGATAAGTTAAGAAGGGGATATTTCATATTGCGAGATGATTCTACATTTAAAGGGGAAAAAGGAATATAATTATAAACGGTGGGTTACAATCGATAGTTAATGATTGCTCTACCCCTGTCGGCTCGGTAACAAGAGCGGAGAAGTGAGTCGTCTCCTGCGGGGGAGTGGGTGATTCACTAGGAGTCTCCCTCCCTGCCACTTGAGTCACAATTTCGTTATTAAAATTATTGCTCTCAATCTCATTATCATCATTTTCGTTATGTCTATGATTATTTTTATAATTGACATCCCTATCCCATTCATACCTATTAACATAATTAACATTTCTGTTATACCCACGATTATTGTAGTTACCATTATAATTAAAATTATTATTAAAGCTATTATAATTAACATACCTATCATTATTATAGTTACTATCATAACCAATATATTCATCATTATTATAATTAGCATTATTATTATTAACATTTTCATT
>JABUQX010048776.1:0-12187 GCA_015478945.1 Trachelipus rathkii | reverse complement strand
AGAAATTATTCACGGGGTTGCCGAAAATTATGAAGATTTTCCTCAAATGTTTGTTTTGAAAAAGTATTCGACGAAAGTAATATTCGAAAAAGAACTTCCCTTATACAAATGCGCAGATCGTGAGTGCTTTGAAAATTTTTTCATGGGAAGGGCAATCCACTTTAATTTCAACCGCCAGGAGATGAATCCCAACGATGTCGTCGAGAGAACTCGTTTTTTTACTTCGAGCATCGATTAGGAATATATAATCTATTATTTTTCTTCTATTTTATTATTATCTATTGTAATATTTATCTATATCTATAATTATTTTTAGTTTTAATCTAACCATAAATTAAAATTTTAGAGTAACATATGTATTATGTATTATTAGGAAATTGAAACAATTGTATATATTTTTATACCTTTATTTTATCATATCATTTAATAAAAAATAAAAAACAAATAAACTTTTATTTTTATCAAACATCGATGTCGGACAAATCATCTATTGTTTTAACGGAATTTTCACTTCGATCATTACCAGGGAAAACTTGTTTAATGCAGTTGCAGATTCTGTCAAGAACATATTTTAAAAGGTTCGCTACGCAATCCGGTTTAGAGGTAAAAAATTGCAAACTGGCCCTTGGAATAATATCAACTAAATCGATCGTTTTAGATTTAACGAAACGATCTATTTTTTCCCTAATTAACAAGGGCGAGGTATTTGCGCGCTTAAATTTTTTTCTGCGGTTTAAAAATTCAACCAATCTTTCTTGAAAACTATTTTCATCCTCGGCGACTAATCGATCTAATTGAGAGTAGAGCTTCATTTTTTTGGACATATGATCAAGATAAAATGAACTAGAGCAATTCATTGTTTCATTTACTTTTTTGACACTTTCATATTCCGAACTATTTATAAAAACTTTATCGAATTCGAAAAAATCTAAACCTATTCCAATCGAATTCGCCAGTTTACACACCTCCATTGAAGTGTCGATTAGAATATTTTGCATGGTTTCTACTACAAAATCAATGAAAGACAGAAAGAATTCCATTTCGCTTCCTCTTTCATCACCATCGTTATTATTAACAATATTATCGCCTCGAGCATCGGGACTCATTCTTTCGAACTCCGCTTCCTTATTTGATTCACTTTGACTAATATATTCGGAATGAGAAGAATAAAAGCTATTCCAAACGCGTTTTTTGGCTCTCAACGATCTCCTCTCCCTGTTCGAGCTATCGCCACTAGTTTTCAAAGCGATAGTTTTTTTCTTTCTTTGACATTCATCCCAGAATTTTTCGGAAACGATTCGCGCGATCCTGAAACACCCAATTGACATTAACAAAAGATTTTGTTTTTTTGAAAATGCCTTTTTTAAAATTTTAGCCTTATCGAGAGCATCTTCTGGAAATCCATTTCCTTCCTCGTTATCAAACCCAGTAAATGGTTTTACAAATAACATACATTCCCCGTGAGCATCAAACCATTCCTTATTGATTCCCTTTTCGAGACTTTTAAAATCATTTTCTTCTTTCAGGAGCATTGAAACGCATTCGTACGATTCATCCGTACCGTGTTTAAGCAAATTGACTATTGTCGGACCAAACTCATAAATTTCGCTCGCCTTTTCTTCAAATTTTTTAGCGAAAAAGTTTTTTAAATAAGAACCCATTGAAAAGGTAGATTTGAAATCATTATAATTAGTTTCAAGCGCGTCTTCTTGAAGTTTACCTCTGGATGTTGAATCTTGGATTTTTTTATTATTTTTTAATAGAATTTCGTTATTTTCGATTTCACTGGTGCAGCTAGACTTAATATTCGACCCCGAGAAACATTTATTATCGCATTTATCGTCCGAAGACGGCCGGTTCTGATGCAAAAAACGACATAAAAACGTTGCCAGGTTCTCCCTTTTTAAAAGAGCCAATAGCGTCTTTATCAGCAATTTCATGGGCAGCGTGATCGTTTTCTTTATTAGATTGAAAAGCGACATTCTCATAACCTTCGTAATTATTAACATATTCGGCGAGGTGTCTTTCATCAGCCTCTAAGGGAGGATCAGGAAAACGGGTAACATTTAATATCGGAGAAAGGCGTGTGGATTTTTGAATATGATTTTTTGATCTAGGAAAATTATTGTAACGAAGGGATGAGGTATCGGAATCGCTTTTAGTGTCTGTTTTCTGGCCAATATCTCCCTCGGTTACATATTCAAATATAGGGTTATTAGGCATTTTATTTATAGTTGAAACACGTTCTTCATTTTCTTCGGTTGTTGCGATACTTTGCAAAGTTGGCGGAGAAATATTTGAAATATTTACTTCTGAGGGGGAAAGTGGTTTCAATGAACTTTCGTTCACTTCCCCATTTTTTCGGTTCCATTTCAATCCTGACTTTTCCTTTTCGCTCTCTTTTTCTGGTCGTTCTACTTGACCTTCTATTCGCTCACCCTTATTATTGGATTGGAGAGTAACGGGAAAAGAAACGATATCATCGGCGCCAACGTTAAAACTTTCACTTTGCGCGGTGGGGTTGGAAACTAAAAACGTTGACAAGTCGATATCGTTACTATCATCGGCATATTCTCTATTTTTAAGTCCATGAATACTATCGTTCATCGCTAAGATACGATTCTCTTCGTCGTTATTATTATTATTATTAATAGACTTTTTATCTGATTGATTTTTTAATTTGCTCGCATCTTCAATACGTTCGATTTCAATTTCAGGGTAGATGAAATGAGGTGTCGGTTCGTTGCTATACCTGTCGTCGTCGTTTTTATCGTCGCTGTTGTGGCCGACGCTACCCTCATCGTCGCCACTGTGGCCGACGCCATCCTCATTGTCGTTGCTGAGCCCGATGCTATCCTCGTCGTCGCTATCCTTGCCGTGATCGCCGTCGTTACCGCAACTTTCATCGTCACCGTCGTATTCGAATTCATCGACATTTTGACTGGAATTGATCGGTGAATATCTGTCGAGTGCCTTAGAACCATTATTGAGGTTTTCCTGGTTCGATATTTTCGTTTCTTCAATTTTAAAACTTTCAGGTGTTTCTATTGCGTCGCTAACATCTTCTAGCAAATAATTTTTATGTTCGTATAAAGTCTTAAATCTTCCTCTCATGTACTTCTTCAGTTCTAAATTAAATCTTTTGGAATCTTCTTCAGCCTCGAGGAGATATTCCTGAACTCTTTTATCATTCGGCATTAAGAACGAGAACTCTGGCTCATTATGATCAGTATTTTCATAATATTTGTCTAATTTTTTTTTTGAACTACGACGGGTTTCTGATTTCTCCTCTTTTTGATGCATCTCATCATAATTTTCGCTCTCGTAACAAACCTCCTCATAATGTTGGTCGTTATTCGTATTTTTAGCAACGACATCAGTTTCGTCGCTGTTGTTTCCGAAATCGCATTTGTATTGGCGTTTAATAATTTCGATATCATTAGAGTTTAAATATTTAGCTTTTTTAAGCGCAGAAAGTAACGTTCTGGAAATTCCCAATTCCTCGGTATCATTTGTTTCATCTTCCCTTTCCTCCGTCCCGTCCTGCTCATTATATTCTTCCTCATCTTCTTCCGAGTTTTCTGATCCATGTGCTGATTGAATTTTATTGCTCAACAAAAGATTATTTTCATTAGAGGTGTCACTTTTTTCGTCGAATTTGCAGTCTGGAGAATATAGCTCTTGATAAGGACTATTTATATTTTTGTACGAGTCGGAAGCGATGTCAGCACATCTATTTCCAATTATATGTTTGTCTTTCTTTCCATCAATTGGGGAATTAACGTCGTCCGCTATTAAAAAATCAGATCGATGTTCGTCTATTGATGGCGCGGAGTTATTTTTGAAATCGAGCTTTTTCGGTGTTTGGTGTACTATTAATTTTTCATCGTTACTAGCCGCGTTAGAAAAACTAGACTGATCATTTTAATGTTTCATCATTTGATAAAGGTTTTCCCCTCCAAACACATCTTTAAATATTTCTTCTGAAGATGAATTTTCAATATTCATTTTTGAAGTTTTATGAAGCAAAAAATTGAAGTTAAGGTTAATTTTTACATTTAAAAAAAAGAAAAAGAAAATATATTTATTATGTCGGCAATTTTTTTTAAAATATAACATGCTGATGATGATTAATCACGAAGGCGTGAGAAAGAAAAAAACGAAAACGACAAGGCCCGTAAATTTCGGAAAACCTGAAACGCGTAAAAATAACTCTAATATTAGGAAACACGACAAAATGGAAAAATATAAACCCGAAGGATTGCTCGAAATGCTTGTTAATGCGGAAATCACGGACCCTCCTCCGTGGGTATCGCGCGTCGATCAATTTCCAAAACTTTCAAAAATGGTAGATGATATCGTTCGTTTTAAATCCGAATTCCTTTTAAAAAGCTCAAACAGTGTCGAAAAAAACTTTTGCGAAATCGCCTTGCGAAAAATGAAAATACGTTTCATCTTCATTTCAAATATCGGTGAAAACGAAGGAACAAAAAATTATCAACTTACGAAAGAAGCTTTGCGAAAGAGAAAAGAGGGGAGAAAAGGTCTACCGCTGCTGTTCTGAGCACTCTATTATTGTGGGAGTAACGAGTTGCTCCACTAAAAATCAACAAGCGAACGAAGCGATAGAGAGTCACGTAAACCCCACTGATGTAGAACGAGTGAGTATTAATATGCACGCGGCGATCGAGCATTTAGAAAAAATTAATATTGGTCACGATATGGGTTTGCTAGACGTCGAAGAATGCATTCAAGACACCCATCTCGTATTAATGGATAAACTGTTGAAAAAGGAAAAACTCGGGCGTTTTTCGACCGAGAGAAGGTTTGCGGGAACGGATCACGAATACCCGCGGTTTAGCTCCGAAGAAGAGGCGTACCGAGAACTTCTAAAAATAACCGACCAGTATAACGAAAGTATTGATTACATTAAGGAAAGCGCCTCTCTCGATTCTGCTAAAAAGTTTACTCTGTATTTCAAGTGCGCCGCTTGGATTTTACACAGATTTGTGGCCCTTCATCCCTTCGCAGACGGAAATGGGAGGATGTGTCGACTACTCGCTAGCCATTGCCTTTATTTGATCTGCCCATTCCCGTGTCCTATTTATAATATACGAGCACCGAAAACGCGAGATACCTACTTAAGTGCTGTGATGGAGGCGGAAAAATCGTTAGCGGGGCTCGGCCTTTTAACCGCTTTACTAATCGAAAGCGCCTGGGATTCTTTTAAATACGTTTTTAAATTAATGGAGCAAGAAAAAAATAAAAAAAAATTATAAAGGCTAATAATGACAGGATCAAATGAGAGGAATAAGTAAATTGTAACACCAATTTTAAATAAAATTTGATTTAAAAATATTTTTTTAACCTTTTTTTTTATTTTTATACAGGATATATATATATATATATATATATATATATATATATTTTGATTGTTTTCATTCAGCACTTCATTTGAAGTCGTCTTTCTCGAAAAACGGTTGTAAATAATTTCACTTTTAACAAAAATGGAGGACGATAATATTCGAAAGCCAGAAATCGGCAAACGGCGTCTAGAAACCAGTGGAATCTTGCAAGGTTTAAAATCACACAAACCCAGTGACGGTTTAGAAAACTCTTCTTTCCCGTCTGATGGGGACGAGGGGGCCGCAACAGGCGTTCTCCTGAAGCGAACAAGAGGTGTTAAAAAAACTCGTGATCAGAAAAATGAAAACGCGAGAAAACTTCGTCAGCAAAGAAAAGAAGAAACGAAAATGCTTTATGAGGTAAATATTCAAACGCACACGGGTTTCTATCTATCTATCTTTCTATCTATCTATTTATATATAATATATCTATATATATATATATATATATATATATATATATATATAATATATATATATATATATATATATATATATATATATATATATATATATTTTATTTGTTTTAAGTGCTATAAATATAAAAAAAAAAAAAACGAAAAACTAAAAGCAGAAGAGCAACGACTCCTTAACGAAGAAAAGTTCTTAAAAGAGCAATACTCAGACGATTAATAAAAATAAAATTATGTTTATCATTAAAAATTAAGCTTCTTTGACTCAAAAATTATAAAAATAATAATTCAACATATTTTTCTGCGAGTATAAACAATCCTCATAGGAAATTAAAACTATCAACCTCATTTATTGTTAGGGTTTATTGGCAAACTTTTATACACGAAAAAAAAAATAATGAAAAGAATAATACATATTATCAATATAGACGAAAATCGATCTCTTCTTTCTCTCAATGATCCATGATAACTATTTCCAAATAGTATTTGTTGAAGTTGAAAAAGTTCAATTCTCTTCTCTAAAAGAGAAATGTTGTCAAATTTTTTCTCGAGTTCCTCCATTTTTTGCAACATATTATTTACTCCCTTGTCGTATTTTTCGCTAAGATTATTCACGCCATCGTCGTATTTTAAGGTTAGACTATTCACGCACTCAACGTATTTTTTGTTTAGATTATCCTCAAAATCGGTCAACAATTTCTCGTCAGTCGTATTCGGGGCGGTTCCTGTTTTCATTCTTCTTGGGTTGGTTCGAGCGTTGTTGATTTTTTCCGCGACGTGATCTTCAGATGTGCGTTTTGGGGCGGAATTTCACGATTATATACGTTCGTTCTGAAATTGAATATTATATTTTACATATTTTAAATATATTTATATCATTAAAAATAAATTTTTTATCAATAAATTTTAAATATTTGATAAAATAAATTATTGATCGAGTTATTATATTTTTTTGCGGAAAGATACTTCTATATTTTGGACGAGTAAATACAATGTAGTACCGAAGTTTTTTTTTCACTAATTTTCGCTTTCTCTGAGATGTATAATACACCGGATGTTTATCGATGGAAAGAAACATTCAGCTAACTAACTGCTTCCTGCTAAAAAAATATTTGACCGGACTAAACGTAGGAAGATCGGGTGCTAAAAATGTAAAGGGCTTCGCTCACGCGTTGAGTTCGATGATAAAAGAAATGAACGGAATACACATGTAAATTCAATAAAACAGAAAGGAGATTTGAAAAAGCGAAGAAAAAGAAAGAGTATATTTCGAATGGAAAGCATTAATCGAAAAGCAAAAAATGACTGTTAGTATACTAGTACGCTTCAAAAAATTTTCGAACCAGGAATTAAAGTATTTCGGCTCGCGATGATAAAAATAGGAATCCGTTTATGAATATGAGTGGAAAAAAACGGAGGGATCCGCGAAAATTAAGGGCGACGCTGGCACGTAAGGATTCTGTTAAGCAAGCACCTTATGTAAATTTTTTTGGATATAAATATATAGACCATTCGAAAGAGGAATCAGATTTTCTCGACAAATATTTTTTTTTGATGGAGACTGCAAAAAAGTGTTTAGATTTTGTGTAATTTCTTGCCAAGTATCATGAATCAGCATTTTTAACTATTTTAGCAGCAATTTTTAAAACAGTGAATTTCTGCTGAACTACAAAAGATTTTTGCAAGGCGGATTTCAGCTGAAATATTGCCATAGGCATATTGTTTTATGAAATAACTCAGCAAATAGTAGCAATATAATGGGAGAAAAAATAATTTATTTTGATTTTTTTGTGTAGAAAAGTCTCAACTTTTTTTCTCGACTCTGTTGTGGAGAATAAGTTTTTTGAAATATACCAAATGTTTTTACTAGTTTGATGAATGCATAGTACATGAAAATGTAGTTCAATGGAGTACAAATTGGAACAAAAAAGAAAAATATACAAAATAGTGTTGGATTTTTGTTATACCCCTTGGTTAGGCTAGTTTTTTGTTTTTTTTTTCTTTTGTTATTTTCTTCAATGTACAAAAGAAAGTTTTTTTTTAGTAAAATAGTCAAAGTGAACTGTGAGCAGTGTGGTAGCAATACAAGTAACAACATTTAAAATATAATGAAAAATGTGTTATCTCCGAGCAATTTTTAGCAAGTTGAAAAATTTAATTCGTAATCATTATTACCAGGTATTAATTCTGGATAGACCTCATAAAGTTATTGTTCTTGAATTTTTTTTTCTTTTTTTTTGCACACTAAACAAGAAAAACGTCAATTAACTTTTTTATTTATATAATGCACCTAATTAATTTGCATACTTAGATGTAGTAATTAGAAAGGATACACATATTGTGTAAATAATAAGATTTTTTTGTATACGCCAACGCTTTGAAAGGCTGTTGCATGTAGGGAAAACTTATATAAATTTTATAAAAGTTTTCCTGCGAGAGTAGTAGCAAAACGCATTGGAGCGTAGCAGAATAATTTATCTTAACTAAAAGGAATTGTGCATATCGTCAAGGTTATAAAGGCTCATAAAAATTTCATTCTTATCAGATGAATTATGAAAATGTTGCATGACACCAATCATCTAAAGAAATTTTTGGCAACTGTTCAAACTAAAACATCATTAAAAAAACTTAATTATTATTTATACGAGTAAAAAAGTTTGTTAAATAATGATAATTGGTATATAATTGGGAAAGGTAGATCATTTTTGTTTAGGAGAAATTTTTGTACACTACCCCACATAGATTTGTCGCTGCTTCCATGGGAACATTTCAAAGTTTTCAAAAGTTTTCTCGTGATCAGCGGCAAAACTGTTGGGCATACGCTAAATTAATTAATCTAAATAAACATATGTATATCTTGTAGTTAGGTACAATCAAGATGCTGTGAAAGTTTCATTGGCAGATGACGTAAATATAACAATAAAGTTACAAGTTAAGACCACACTAGTTTCCATCAATTTTTTTTTTTTTTTTTTTTTTTTTTGCTACAGTAAAAATAACATTAATGATAATTTTTTTTAATTTTTTGTTCAAGTACTCAACATCACGTATTGAGAACTTTCAGATTATTTGATCATGCATAGCTACTGAATGGTGGATGGGGGAGGGTGTGGTTTAACATTTTTGTATTTTTTTGTTTAGATAAATGTTTTGTAAAATCAAGGGGCTCAAGGGGTTGGCCGCTGCATATGGGGAAACTTTTGAAAATTTTAGAAATTTTTCAATGGAATAGAGAGGCAAATCCGTTCTCCATACCAAAAAATTATTTTAACAGAAAAATGTGTATCTTCCGCCAACTATGCTTGCTCCGAATAGTTTCATGGCTGATCCACATATGAATATAAAAAGGTTATCGGGATTTTTCATTTTATGAGCTTACCAACAAATTGAAGTACGGCACTCCCGCCGTATCGCCCTGTATGATTGTGAATAAGAATATTTGGCGCTATGTTAAAAATAACGCATAACATTCGAAACGAGCATTAATTCTACACTAGAAAGTGTTACACTAAAAATCATAAGAATTGATGGGATTTCTACCTTCTAACAAGTTAAGGACTCCATCGCGCAGCGGTCCCTTAATGGAGAACGATAGTTTTCTGGTGAAGATCCCCCCGCCCACCGCGGCGCGCAGACAAAGTTTTGATGCCATTTCGAAAGTTAAAATTAGCTGAAGATTAGAAGAAGAATAAAGAAGAAAGGAAATGCGCCGATATATCGAAGAACTACTTTCTAAAACTTTCGACGATTTACCAAAACCCGATCGGAATGAATTAGAAGAGGAGGAAGAATCGGGCGTCTCTCTAAGCGAGAATGAAAATCTTTTTCAAGCGAATAAACGATGGAACGAAAACGCAGATTTAAATACGCGCTCGAAAACCCCGACGAAAGTGACTTTTTCAGATAATGTTGAAATATACTTAGCCGATGATCGCGATAGAAAGAGTCCTTGGGAAATGTTTGCGAGGGATCGAGCGAGATTTCATAAAAGAATTAACGAAACAAAATATACCTTAAATCGCGTTTTAAGTCACGAACATCGACGCAAAGTTTTCAATAGATTCGAGCGATAGTAACGTAATAACCGCGAATAAAATATTTATTTATTATATTACGCCTTTTAATTTCTAATATGCGAGTCAAAATAAAATAAAATAAAATAAAATATGTAATAACAAAAATAATGAACTTTTTTAATAAATTAATTTTATTTTTATTACGTAATTTTTTAGTCCCGAATATACCTATCGTTTCACGGCGACAGGTTGAGACCCGCAATTTATTCATCTCGATACATTTTTATAAAGAATACCTTTTAAAAACACCAAATTATTTACTGCTGAATTAGCGAGAAAAAAAATATATAAAAAGATCGGTTGTTCGTTTCGAAACTCATTCCCGGTCTAAAAGAAGCATCAGCGAGCTACCGCGTGTAGCCTCAGGGTTAAAAAAACGAAACGAGAAATTTCAACAAGGCCGTAGTTTGAAAAAGGATCAGAAGAGAACAAGGTGGGTGTAAAAATTAAATATAGATGATGTATTTAGTTACATTTTTTTTATTAGCGTTGGTCAAACTAGAGTGCGTGATGTGCTCTAGTCGCTTCGTTTCGTCATCGTCATCGTCATCAGTTCCGACATTTTGAATTTCTCGTGATTCATTCGAAGGACCGAATAAGGGAGAGTAAATATTCCTGTAGATATAGGCGATTATTATTATAGCGAAGAACATGAAGAGCGACAATCCGACTCGCTTAGACGCCCGAAGAGTTAAAAGCGCGCAGGCGATCGCCGCGCCCGGCGAGCGCCGGACTATCGTAAATTTTAGCCGTGAGTTTCCCGAACATGTTCTTTCCCGCGGCGAGGACCCCTTCGCCTACCGAACTGACGACCTTATCGACGATTCCCACCGAAAGGTCGGCCGCGGCTTCTAAGACGCCCATGGCTTTATCGCAGGTGAGGCTCGTTCCTTTTTCCATTTTTGAAACGTCGAATTTAGTAGAAAGCGGAAACCCTCGACCGAAAGACCCCCACCCCCCGCATTTGCCGTACGCTCTCACGTCGTTGGTGCTGCAGTGAGAGTACCCCTTGCCCGATCTTGATGCCTTTCATGGCGTTCACGAAGGCTTTATCCAATAATCGCAACGTTTTGCTTTCTTCTACGAATTTTTGGAGTCGAAGGTCGTCGCCGCTCCTTGGCGGGTACGCCGGGGACCGCCTGATTTTGTCGTTCATTTTTATCTCTTCCGGGGTGGCGATTTTTTTTAAAAAATTGTCGCATTTTGAGCTATGTATTTTTATGTTCGGTTCGGGGAAGTCCTCTAAATTTCGTAGTCTGGTGATGTCGTCGAGAATTTTCCCGTGGCTCGGGTTCAGTTTGACGCCGAAAACGTGGCTTTATTATCTTTTTATTTTATATAAATTTAATGCATAAAAAATTAAAATAATATATACTATTAACAATTCTTTATTTTTTTTTTGCTTTTTTACAGCTTACTGAGTGGGATTAAACCGACTCCACGGGCTCGGAAGATTCCTTGTTATTACCGTTAAAAAGAAGCTATTCGAAACTGATTTCTCATTCAGTCAATCGCCCGCCATGGAAACCAAAGACTCCCCCTCGACGTCGTCAGAAACCAAGAAACAGAGATATGAGAAGGCTATTGCGAACGATTTTGACGTCACAAAACAAATTGTTGAACAGTACGAAAAAACTCTCACTACATTTGATGGCACGGACCTGCAATATTTATTGGACGCAAAAGAAAAAGCTCATAAACTAATGACTGAAAGAGGTGTGACCATACCCCTTCACGAAGACTCTCTGGTTTACATCGATCCCGTATACGATGATATTTTTTGCATGAGAGACTTTTTTACCAAAAAATATAGGTTTTCGCTGAACGAGGAGGAAAAATGTCCGGTCATCTTCAGTTACTCTCACTCACCCAACATCGCGATTTACGCGTGTCTAGAAAGCCTTTTCGCGGTGACGGAAGAAAGAACTAAATACGAAAAACCTTATTTTAAAAGTTATATTTATGGGGCATTAACAAAAATCAAATACCCAAATCACGCCAGAAATGAAACGAGGGATCACAAAATATATAATGAAGAGTATAAGATATTCGACTTGATTAGCGAGAAAGTGTATAATTTAAAATATTTTCAAAATGAAAGGAAAATGCTTTCGCTGGAAATTAAGAAAAACTGCTCTTTTATGGAGCGTGGCGTGAGCGAACTTTTAACACGCATGCACGATAAGGACGCGCAAAAACCGAAGGACTCTTCGCTGAAATTGACGTTTCATCGGATCGATCTACATTCTTCGCGAATCAGTTCTAGAGGATTGGGGAATGATGATGATAATCA
>JABUQX010048775.1:0-32354 GCA_015478945.1 Trachelipus rathkii | reverse complement strand
ATATATATATATATATATATATATATATATATATATATATATATATAGTATAGTATAAATTACGCCACTGTATATATATATATATATACATAGCAGTTGTTATATATATATATATATATATATATATATATATATATATATATATATAAAGAGTTGGAGAGATATATCATGTACCGTGCCAATAACTGTATATATATATATATATATATATATATATATATATATATATATATATATATATATATATATATATTTAGTTAGTTAGCAGCATAGGGAAATTTTTTGACGCCGCTATATATATATATATATATATATATATATATATATATATATATATATATAATAAAACATATATTTATTTTTATATTTATATATATTTTTATATATGTCTACATATATATATATATATATTTATATATATATATGTTGTATTGTATATATATATATATATATATATATATATATATATATATATATATATATATATATATATATATATATATATATATATATATATATAT
Source organism: Trachelipus rathkii (assembly GCA_015478945.1). NCBI lineage: Eukaryota > Metazoa > Arthropoda > Malacostraca > Isopoda > Trachelipodidae > Trachelipus > Trachelipus rathkii. Next base: position 31,833 of record JABUQX010048775.1, on the reverse strand, counting down.
TTATATATATTTTTGGAAGATTTAGGACTTATCAAACTTCTATTTCATTTTCACCTTATTTATATTTTTACATTTAATAATATTGAAAAGACTAATCTATGACTAAATTTATGATTTTTATTTGACTAATGTCCGTAAGTGTAATTATGACTTACTAAATTCGAATTTCAGACTTTGTGTGTAAAAAAGAAAGGTTATTATTTCAGTAAAATACATTTCAGTAACAACTGAGTTCTCTCTCTCTCTCTCTCTCTCTCTCTCTCTCTCTCTATATATATATATATATATATATATATATAGGTATATATATATATATCTGTTATATAGATATATATATATATATATATATATATATATATATATATATATATATATATATATATATATATATATATATATATATATATATATATATATATATATATATATATATATATATAAACGATATTTTTTTAATCCGATATATCGATATTTTTTTATGATAGCATTTTGAGTTAATGGATATTTTTAAATATTTGATATATCGATATTTTTTTATCGGGATCCCTACCTGGAACGTTAATATATGTCATTCATAACCAAAATACACAAACTCACCAAAAAAGGAACCTGCAGCTTATAAGATTTAACACTTGCCTTTACACATTTTCTGCAGAGAAAATACATATACCTTCAATGACGGGGGAGAATGAAAGCTCCGTTGGGTCTCCCAAATTCCTAATTCCCACCAACACTTGCGGCAATCACATCCATTCCTAAGAATTTTGAACTCTATATCACAGGTTCATTTAAAATACTTGAAACGGGCCAAGTTTCACGGTGGCTAGAGGACGAGAAAACATTGAACTAAAACACTTGCACACTGAGAGAAAAACATACTGCTAGAATGAGAACCATTTTAACTGATGGAGGTAATTCAGATGGCTCCTTTAACTCTAATCCAGACCTTCGCATGGACAAATTTCAAAACTTCATTGATACTCCTGCCTCTTCGTCCCCAGAAGATTCTTCACACCACTTTGACGCACTCGAACGCATTCTGCAATTCATGGAACACTCAAGAACGCTCGTCCAGTGTTTTGTCCTTACAAAGCTAGTCAAAGAATTAAAAACTGAATCGAGAAAGACTCCACTTCCTCACCTTCTAAATCGGATTTTTATACACAATAAGCCATTGCAAGACTATGAGATTATAATTTGTAAAGGAGCAGAGATCAACTTATTCTCCTCAAGAAAATACAAAAGTTCTTCAAAAGTCCTGACGCCTGACCTACAATCTACCTAACACAAGCACTGACCCCTACCCCTTGCAATCCTTCTTCAAATGAATGTCAACCTACTGACTAAAGGTGGAAAATTTCCGAGACCTAAACCTTCTACCCAACCTATGCAGAAGCAAACTTTTCTTCAAAAATCTTCACCTGCCAGCCAAACTAAACGATCGTTTCCTTCGTATCCCAGCTCAAACCCCGAGCATTCACCTCCAGTATGCTACCATTGTGAACAATCAGGTCACTTCAAGAGCCAGTGTCCGTTCAATCGCTATTGTCATAAATGATATCAATGCCATATTTGAGGATCCACGCCCCTTTGCAAAAATTCCAGATTTCACCCAAGAAACCCATATTTTACAGTCAAATACGCTCCAATCACTCTTCAATTCGAAGAGTGCATCAAAAAAGGACTTTGAAGATCAAGCGGGATAAATAGGACCGACTATAAGGGCGTGCGACCTTACTACAAATCACACCCTCCAAGAAAAATGATTTCCTCATGATAACCAAGCAATCAACCAAAATCGCTTCCCTTCAACATCACTGTCCCAGAAAAATTGGAATTCTCAAATAAATCAATTTCAAAATACGCACTTAATCTCTTCAAACATTCAAGAAGATGACCCAAATTACTACATAAATGAAGAAAATCAAGATATTCCCTTCATGTATGATCACTTCTCACAGCAGCAATATTCCCTAGACTCTCTCTCTCTCTCTCTCTCTCTCTCTCTCTCTCTCTCTCTCTCTCTCTCTCTCTCTCTCTCTCTCTCTCTCTCTTTCTCTCTCTCTTTCTCTCTCTCTCTCTCTCTCTCTCTCTCTCTCTCTCTCTCTCTAATTATCAACAACCAGGCGATTCCCTTCAAGACACGCATCAAGAATGGTGTGAAAATGCTCAACAAAATTATTGAGTTCTGAAATTTGGCCCTCCGCACTCCGCTAGATCTCTCCCCTTCCCAGAGAGTGCATTCTTCAATTTAATTATTTCTAGTAATAATTTTAATGAAGATAGAGATTCCATTAAGGTTAATGCACGCAAATCCTCACATAATTTAGATTCACATAACGATCACCTAAATAATAATAATAATAATAATAATAATAATAATAATAATAATAATAATAATAATAATAATAATAATAATAATAATAATAATAATAATAATAATAATAATAATAATAATAATAATAATAATAATAATTACTTGCATGATTTTAATTTAAATTTGAATACCATTAATAATGCTAACGGCAATTACAGTATTTTTAATAATATTCATAGTATTAATAATTCTACTAATACTTATTGCACAAAGGCTCAAACAAACACTCTCACAACTATTGCAACATGATTGCCTCTCCTCACCCACTCTCCCTCCTCACCATCTTCAACATTCACAATTGGAACCAAATATTGCAAATATTTCTCCACCCTTTCCACATTCGCACTCACTCTCATCTCTCTCTCGCTCTCTCTCTCTCTCTCACTCTCAGCATTCTAAGCAACATTTCTCAACGTCTCAACCTATTGTTGCAAATACCTTAATGGATGCACACAGAACTCCGGAATCGAATCCTTCTTCCTCACATTTAACACAATCTCTCCCCGCCTTAACACCCAATCTCCCAAAACATCTCAACCTAGCAACACAGCTCCAGTAACTTTCAACAATGGCAATTTGCAACATAAATCATTTCTCTTAGACACCGGATCCAATGGGTATTTATGTAAACTCTCAGTCTTTCACAACCTCCAAAATATACTCAACACCCAAATAACACTACACAAATGTAACATTGAACTCAAATCGATTACAAACTCCATCTTTCCTCAGATAGGCACTATCGACTTAAAAGTATGCATTGCAACATCACATTTCCCAGTGACTTTTATAGTAGTTCACGATTCCCTCTGCTCATTTCAGTCAGATTTCCTTTTAGGTACTTTAGTAATGATCCCATCTCTCTCGATCTCAAAAATTTTATGCTAGCCGTTGGCATAAATAACACACCAACCTTTCACCCATTACTAACTCATCCTACTCATTCACACTCCTCACACAAAAATCTCTCATCTCTCACACTTCCATCTCTTCAACCACAACAGCATACCTCTCACATCCTTCAAAATGAACACGATATAATTTCCTACCCACTCACTTCACAAACCAAAGCTTCAGTAATTCCTTCCATTCCTCTAACACAGCCTCCATCTCAGACTAAACACATCACGTCTTTATGCTCAGATGACATCTCCCTCTCTCACAACCTTCTTATAGACTCGGATATAGCATACAATCTCTATACCACTTCTACTACGGAAATTTATCCATACTCCAAAACAACACTTTCTCTTCATGCCCTCTCTTCAGCTCACACAACCCCCTCAGAAAACCTAGTTTTGTCAACAAATAACATTCATATTAGTAATTATCTTTACGCCGGCAGTATTCTCAGCACATGCAATAAAGACCAAATATTGATAGGTATCATTAATTTGAGCAATTCCCCCCAAACATTACAAAAGAATACCTTCATCTCCTCTGCAGACCCAATTATAGTTTTAGATGATTCAATAGAAATTGCCCATACACACCTTACTAACTCTAGTCAAGGCCTATCCTCAGCACAACTTGAATCCGCCTATAAAGAAATTCTCACCTCATCTATCAAATACACCTCAAAAAAGGACACTCTTTTACACGATCCAAAATTATTTGATCAGTTACTACATTACTACAACTGCTACTCTCATATAGAGACGTCATTGCACATGAGGATGGCGAAGTCCCCATTTGTCCTCTACAAAAATTCTCCCTACAACTGAAACCAGACTCCCCAAAGGTACTATATCGCCCACAGTATGGACTCCCACACAAATATCTCACACACATAGATGAATGGACCACGAAGTCTCTTCAAAAAGGTTACATTAAACCAGTTTCCTCTTCATATAGCTCTCCTCTGCTTGTGATCCCCAAAAAGAATTCCTCTCGCCCAGAATCTTAGCCGATTACAGACATATCAACTCTCACACAATTATAGACCGCTACCTTCTCCCATGTATAAACGATCTCCGCATTACATTAGGCAAGAGCTCTCTCTTTACCACGGTTGACCTCCTCGATGCATATCATACCCTATAAATTGAAGAGGACTCCCAACCATACCTCGCTTTTCGCACCCAAAAGGGACAATTCTGCCCCAATAGACTAAATTTTGGACTCTCAAACGCACCTCCTGTCTTCTTTGTACGTACAATGGAACTAGCTCTTCCTAACCTATTAAGCACAGCTTGCAGAGTATTTCTCAATGACGTTTTAATCACAGGCCACTCAATATCTTCCCATTTTCAAAATATCGCTAAAGTCTTTGACTCGTTTGGGAAAAATAAACTTCGCATAAAACTCTCGAAATGCAATTTTCTCAAAACAAGTGTTCTTTTCCTTGGTTTTCGCATCTCCAATAACGGCATAAGCCCTGATTCCGCCAAATTAATAACACTTCAATCATCCACATCTCCCACGAATACTGCCGAAATAAGTTCAAACTCCTCAATGTAACGCTTTATAATTATCGTATTCCTTTCAAACTTGGTACCCCTATAACTGGTGGTGTCACCTCGTCGTCGAAGAGGTTACGTATCCATGCATCCCAGCAGGAAGATACAGCCCCCTTTAAAGTTTTCGGATCTCCCTTAGGGAATCTTCGAGACCTCGTATCCCCTTCAAACTTGGTAACGTTTTTTTTTAAAGATGTAATCTCGTCTTCGACGAGGTTACGTATCCCTGCATCCTCCTTAATGTTTTTTGGCGCCAAAAAAATTAAATTTTCGCGGGAAATTTTCAAAGTGATTTACGGAAATAAGCTGTTATATATAATAATATTATATATATATATATAATAACGATAATATAATATATTATATTATATATATATATATATATATATATATACTATATATCATCACTTACCTTCTAGCCCCGAGACTGGGGGTAAGATGCGTAGCATGCACTGGGAACAGGAAAGTAGTTAGTGAATATGACGCAAGTCAAAAAAGAAAGCGACCAGCTTACCGCCCCTTTATACCTTTTAGTTGAACTCGACTCTTCGGTCGCAGTCAGAAAATCCACACTAGAGCCTCAACCGGACCACGACGGATCCTCACTATGCATCTCGTCAACTATAGGGATTCATCCCTTGGTCCAGATGGGCCACAAAGATACCCCCTCACAAAACCCCACCATTCACTCCTATTATGTACCTTTCTTCTCGCCTCGGCCAAACTCACATTTCTCTCCTCCAGGCATTTTTTACTGACTCAATCCACATTTTTTCTGCGGTCTCCCAGCGGTCGATTCCAGCACACTTACTACTAGGGTTATACATCTCGTTTAACCAACCGGCTATCATCATCCTTTCTATATGACCAAACCATATCAACTTACTTTCATTTATCTCTCATTTATCTTCCCTTTCCTTCACACGACACAACTCTCTAATATGTCATTTCTCATTTTATCAAATTCTTTTCACACCAACACACCCCCTTAAGATTGTACATCTGAACACAATTATGCTTTAAGATCTATACCTCTTATTGTCAGACCATAGTCTCACTAACTATACATTAACACACGTAACGAACATTATATATAATATATATAACTATATATATATATAGTAATATATATATATAGATATATAATACTATTTATATATATATAGTAATATAATATTATATATATATCTTATATATATATAGTATAGTTATATATTAATATATATAGTATATATACTATATATATATATATATATCAATATAGTAACATAAGTAATTAGATATATATATATATATATATATATATATATAAGTGATATTATAGCTTACCCCACCAAAAAAATGAAACCGCACTCCCCTGACCTATTATACGTATTATATATATATTATATAATATAATATATGATTAAATCAGGATATATATATATATAGTTAATATATATATATATATATATATATATATATATAATATATATATATTTAATATAATTATATATATTATATCTACTAATATATCTATATATATAATATATATACGTATATATACTATTATAATATATTATATATATATATTATATATATAATATATATATTATATATATATTATATAATATAGTATTATATATTTATAGTAGGATATATATATATATTATATATATATAGATATTAATATATATACTATATATATACCTATAGTTATATATAATAATATATATATATAATATTACATATATATAGGATATATATATATATAGTATATATAAAATTAAAAATTAATCATCTACCCCCAGTAGACTTTCGTCCTGTCAGTGAGACCCTTCGAGAAAGGTCCTTTGGAAACAAGGGCCTAACGGCTTAATCCGCTGGCTGGCCTAGGCTATTCCGCGGGACGCCGCGATTAATTCCTTTGTTAGCAAAGCAACACCAAATGTACTTCATTAACGTCCTGAGTGGACGAAGTTAGGAGTTAATAGAGGAATAACTCACATTCTCTCCTCAACCCAGCTCAAACCTGGGCCCCCTTGCTTGCTAAGGCGAGTGTTTGGTCTACCACTGAGCTAAGGAGCGTCCATTATTAGTATATATATGAATATTTATTATATAATAGTATATATACTATATATATATATATATATATTAATATATAATTACTATTATATTAGTACTATATACTATATATATAATATATATAATATAATATATATATATATTTAGGGATGGGCCGGATGTATCGGTTTCGGTATCGGTAGTATCGGCCATTTTGAGGGGGTATCGGTATCCGGTATCGCGGATATCGGAATATGCGCCGATACTTAGCCTCGATACTCTCTTACTTTTTTTGGATGAAAAATTCCAATGAGAAACTTATAGTATTCAAAAATAAATCTAGTTCGATATAGATAGCTAGTACTAGGTTATGTTTTTTTTTCCTCGATTTCCTTTTTAATGTAGATTTTTAGCGTTTCTCCAACTTGGCTTTAGCGTAAATATTACCTAATTTTGGACCAGCCATTAATTATGAAATTGTTTATACAGAATGGTACGTTGATGCCTAATATTTATTATCAGAGGTTGGTTAAGATGCAATAGTATTTTTTTTTTTTTTTTTTTTTTTTTTTTCTGGTACGCCAATTTGGCGTGAGAGTGTGTGTGTGAATGCGCGGGTGTTTTTAAACTTTCTGGCGATTATTCATTGTATTTTCCGATTGCTGTAATAGGGTTTTACCGTTTTAGAAAAAATTTCAGGTTTAAATTTAGGTTTTAGTGTCGTACAAATAATTTTTCCTCATTTTCCCTATTCTGTTTTTGGTCTATTTGTTTCTGTTTTTTTATTCGGAAAGGGTGACTTTAAAAACATCAATGGCTTGCACTCTAACTCTGCATCCATGGAAATACCACCCTCTCTAACTCTACACATAATTCTTATGTTTCTTGTTCTGAGGCCCGAGGGCGTAAGAATTCATAGGTCACTTTCAGGCTCGGATTAATTATGTCCAACTATGGGAATTACTTTTATAATTTCCGTCTGAAGGGTTGAGTATGATGGCCTATGTAAATATAAACACTTCTATAACACGTTTCTTGAAAACCTGAAATCTCCTAACTTTGATGTTCTGTAGGCTTAAAATCTTTTTCCTTCTACTACCAATAATCTTATGCTTCTGCTAATGTTCTCCTAACAGAACAGATTTTCATAGCCTTTTTGATTTACCTTACTACTTCTCACGAGACTGTTATAATTCTTCTCATCCAATACACGAGGTCCTTCTATTTGTGGATTCCAATGTACACCAAACGCTGAATTGTTCTGGTGGTCTCTCATACAGATTTAGGTGATGGGAAGGAAGCCGAATCATTCAGTATCGTAAACGATCTAGAGCAATAATTTAAAGAACCTTACAGGCACCATTCCGGATTGCCCACCGATTCTTGAAATAACTTGGCCTATGTTCACCATTAGTCCTTTCTTCTCTATAAAATAACACCACTTTGCTCCTATCGGTAAATCTGCAAAACCTTATATCTCTTGAATTGACCTTCTCTGCAAAGCATCTCCATTCTGGCCCTATGCGGCTTTTTCTGGCACTTTGATCGGGCCGATTGGTGGCATTGCGTTTGGCTGCTGGAATTTGAGTGACTGCTTTAACTCTGAAGACTCTTCAGCTTTCTAGCTCTCGCGCACTGTAAATTTGTTTGCATGGGAATGAGCAGGAGTTATTCGGCTTCTTGGGACGGGTAAATCGTTTTCTCCTCAAAATCCATGTGGCGATTTCGTATGTTTGTTCTCTGCGCCCATTCGGCTAGAGGACAGTGCGTATTGGTGTGGGAAAAATTTCTCGTTCTCCTATCACTCTTGCCCAATTTTCATTCAGCTAGAAGATCGTTGCAGGGATACCGCGTTCGACGGAGCCAAAGCGGAACTTTCATTTAAACGAAAGTACGCTTGACCTCCAATGGTTCTCTACTGGCAAATCTCTCTGGCCTACTTGCCAAAATAATCCTAAAACTTCTGTAACATTCCTTTTCTTCCTTCTTATTCGCGATGATGCATTTGTTTGGTGTAATAACTCCACACAGAAAAAAGGCCAAAATCATCTCTTTGGCCTCCCTATTTTCCTCTAACTGCACCCTGGGACGAGTGGTCTGGCATTCCTCTTCCTGCTCCTTCTCTTCTCAGGTGTCCTATGCCTTTACTGTCATTTCATTTTTCTTATTAAGCCGTGCATGGGCTCCTGAAATTCTATGAACGTAAGGAAGGAGGGTGGCTCGGATGGGCATTCCTTCCGAGTTTTTTGAGGAAGTGCGTTCCGTGCTCGACCCTGCTCCTCGTTCAACTAATTATCTATGCACTCGAATATTAGCACTTACTCCCTCAGTGTTGGAAGTGCGCATATGTCCCAACCTATTCCGAAAAAAAGGATGCTTACTCTGATCCTTCTAAACATATCGCCCATTGCCAACTGTAGTCTTTTCTAAAGATCTTTGAAACCCTTCGTAACTCTCACTTCTTAGATCATCTGGAATCTCATTCCCTTCATTCCGATTGCCAGGGCAATATACTTTCCTATTTAACAGATTTATGGTTTTAAGCCCTTAGGAACTACGGGAAGACTTTGTGTGGTGGCGCTTGACATTATCCAAAGCATTTGATCGGGCAGAGGGAGTCATGGCAAGCGTCACTGGCTCTCCAAGCTCCCCTTCCTGTTTGGAGTTTCCTTCTTCTCTTTGGCTTACTTACTTATGCCTTTCTTTCAAATCGCTCAATGTTGGCTGTGTTGATGGCGGCGATTTTTTTCTGTAATAGTGGTGTTCCTCAGGGTTCTGTTTTATCTCCTACTTTATTCCTGCTTTTCATCAATTAATCTTCTCACCTGCACATCTAATTCTATCCACTCATACGCCGCCGTTGAGTCGACCCTTCATTCTTCACTTCTTTAAATTCCTCTCCTACTTTTACTTCCAAGAATTGCCTTTCGTCTTAATCTTCCGATTCTATTTCTCGCTGATCTGGATAAGAATTTTCAGGGTTGGGTCGCCTCAAGCTTGTGAAATTTAATTCTTTAAACCCAACTTCTGGTGTTCCTCCCTCTCTAAGACACCTTCTAACTTTCCTATTCTCTTTTCGACGGTTCTCTACTTCTCACCTGTGAACAACATAAACACATTCTCTTCCTGAACGTAGACAGCAAATTACGCTGGAATTCTCAAATCACAATGGTTACTAAGGCGGCTTTCTTCAAGGAACTGGGACTTTTGTCATAGCCCACAGAGACTAATACCCTCTTCTCAGTTACTCGGGCTATATATATAAGGGGTCTCATCCGCCCTTGTAGGGGAAGTACTGCTCTCAAATCTGGGAGGCTCTGGTTTCACCCCAGGCTTTTGTGATAGGGTTCGAGGTCAAAGGCCAACAAGACTTTTAAGAACTGCCTGTAACTGTGGCTAGATTCACTTGCACCCTCGTATGTTTTTGCTGCGCGATGTCATTGTGGCATATATGCCTTTTCAATATGGCTGGAGTGCAGAGTAACGCTTGCTCGAGGGAAACTTTCCACTTGGATACCACCACCTTCTACGACGCCCTCGTAAGAAAAGCGCGGTGCTGGTGTCTCGCACATATGAGTTTGTGTTGTATTGTAAACTCCAGACTAGTTCACTGCGGTCTTCTTTCTTTCCTGCTACCTTCTGGTTCTGTTGGAGGTTCTCTCCATCATCTTGCTGGTTTCCTACTCAATTTGGAATACTCCCTCACTTTAAAGCCTGCGGGTCTATCCATTTTTTCCGTACCGCAGTGGTAGATGAATTTTACTGAGGCTGGTTCAACACCCCCTCCTTGAATAGGGTTCGTGCCCGTGAGCGGCGGTGAACCAACTGTAAAAAAAATAATAAAAGGTTCTAATAAGGAATTCATTAAAGCTTAGCTGAAACCCACAAAGATGCGCATCTCCGACGGGTGAACCACTTCTAGGAATGCATTTTAAATAGCAGAACGAGGAAGCTTGCTCGCTTGACAAGGAAAAAAAAAAAGATTAACAGAAGTGGAAGTCGCCTTATCTGCAACCCCTGGAAACAGCACTAATAGTGACGATGGTGCCTTTTTTCGCAAAAATAAACCTACTAAGATGAGGATTTGGAGTATGCTCAGACATTGATTTAAGTTCATGCCCGAAAATGCAGGATGACATCTCACTCACATTCAAAAGGAATCACACCAAAGGAACCTCATCGTACAAAATTGGAAAGAGAGACAGTCATCAAAGGGCAAAGATAATTCAAATTTGCAATTTGTGGAAAAGAGGAGATGAGGTCTACAAAAACATGGAGATTGCGACAGGGTCTACAGAGAGAAAATCCTTTCATGCACTAGCATTGAAAATGGGGCCAAGGTTTCATTATTATCAGTGCTTGGAGGCAAATATTTATCAGCACCTTCTTCATCAGTCGAGAGCGAGCGTATTTATAGTGTAGGGTGGGAATTTAAACACCCCAAAAAGGAACAGCTTAAGAATATTACTAGTGAAAGCTTAATGGTTTTTGCATCACAATTTGTAATTTTTGAATTTTTTGAGTATGAATGATATCTATCTTTATATTAAAGGAGATATATATATTGATGTCATGTTTGAGTAACAAGGTTCTTTTATATTTTACATTTTCAGCTGATTAATTATTTATTCTTTATGATTGTAGCTAGTTACAGAATCTTCTTGTAAATTGTTAATCATGTTAAAACATTAAGGCTAGTAGCTAAACTTTAATACTTAAAGGAAATTTAAATGGAAAATATTTTTTTGACATACACAAACATAAAAAAGTTATTAATATTATATTTACATTTCATTATCTCCTTAAAGATACTATTTTTTATTTATAAATAACATATACTTGGGCACAACCAAATATGAATATAATATATGACTAAGTATTGGTTGTACAAGGAAATTGCAATTTTTGAGTTGCCTAGCGAAACACAACATGTTCTATCTGTGTATTTAGTTATATTAATTAAAAGTATCGGTATCGGTATCGGTATCGGCACCTAAAAAATCAGAAAGTATCGGTATCGGATATCGGCAAAAATTTTGGTATCGTTACATCCCTAATATATATATATTATATATAGATATATTATACATATATATATACCGATATATATATATTATATATAATTATATATATATACTATATAATATATATATATATATATGATATATATATTATATATATATATATAATAAATAAATATATTATATATATATATATATATATATATATATACAAAGAAAGAAAGGGGATGCTAAACAAGTATATATATATTTTGTAATATAGTAATATAAGTAGTATATTAATATATCGAGTATATATTATATTATAATAATATATTTATATATAACGTATATTATTATCATATATATATATATATATAAATATAGGTATATATATATTTGGCTACATCTGTTCTTTCTTTTGTTGTAGATGTATTGTTAGCAGAGCTGCTAAGCAGAAAGCTGGAGCCGTGGAGTCGCAAGACTTTTGATGGATCCTGAGTCGAATTTTTTTTTTTTTTTGGAGCCGGAGACCTTGCCGGAGCAATAAAATTACTATAGAAAAAGTTATTTTCGGAAGTCGGAGCTTTCAAAATTTGGGAGTTTTCTTGATTTGTTGTTGTTATTGCTCTCCTGCTGCTTTTCCTGTTGCTGCTCTTCTTACTGTTGTGGGTGTTGCTTTTCCCATAGATTTTATCATGCTCGCTATTATTATTATTATGATTATTATTAATATTATTATTATTATTATTATTATTATTATTTATTATTATTATTATTATTATTATTATTATTATTATTATTATTATTATTACCTTAAACATTATTATTATTATTATTATTATTATTATTATTATTATTATTATTATTATTATTATATTATTATTATTATTATCTTTTCATTGTTTATCTTCAACATTATTATTATTATTGATTATTATTAATTAGTTATTCATTATTATTATTATTATTGAAATTTTATTCTTATTATTAATAATAGATTTCATAATTCTTAAAAACATTAAATTATTAATTATTTATGGAGAGTTTAGTGTAATTCATGTATATAATTATTGAGAAATATTGTGTGAGAAGAGAATTGAAATTAAGTGAGTATATTAATATGTGAATATGTAATGAATAGGAGAAATGAACGATTGAATTTTAATCTTCATTAATTAAATTTTTTCAAACGAATAATTATATATATATATTATTATTATTATTATTAATTAAATTATTGTTTCATTATTAATTATTATTAATTATGTATGGAATGGAGTGAGCTTAAAGTAAAGATATGATTAATTATATATTTCTCACTCTTACAGTTATTAAATTTCAAGTGGAATTATTATTATATAATATATGTAATAAATCTTTAATTATGTCTTACTCGTTCACTCTGATTGGAAGATATTTGAATAAGAAAAATGAGGTGAATACATATAAATAGTAGTAATTTAATATAATATAATATATAATAATAAAATATATATATAACTAAAATGTGATAATGAATCCTTCTTCTCATATATTTATTGATATTAATTTATAATCTTTTAATTATTATTATTATTATTATTAATGGAATTATAATAAATAGAATTGATGGAATCTGATGTAAATTTTATGTCTTAGAGGTTATATTGTCCATACTTAGGTTATTATTAATTATTGATTATTAAAATTATTATTATATGCAATTCCATGATTATTGTATTATTTTCTAGAGTGAATCTATAACTTAATTAATTATATTATTATCGGTAATTCTCCCACTCTCAATGTAATTACATAATTCATTAATATATATTATATTCAGTATTGCGAAAGACAATTTTTCCAAATGATTATTGGATTAAATAAAAATATTAAGTTATTTTAATTATATTAAATACTTATATTCAAAACTTACTAGTCTATTAATTGTCTATGTATCATTATTTATTATTATTGTTATTATGAGTTAATTATTATCTATTATAGTGAAATTAAGAATTGTATTATTATTAATTATTTATATATTTTAATAGTTAATTATTTATTATATTAATTATTATTTATATAATTATTAATATATTATTATATTTATTAGATTTATTTATATATTATTATTATTAATTTATTTTATGATTATTATTAATTATCATTATGAGTTTTATTATTATTAATTAGTATTATTTATAAATGTATTATTAATTTAATATGGAACTTCTGACCTTTTTTGCGAGTATTTAGTACAGTCTAAGAAATATATCACTTGTGATGTTATATATTATGATTATAATATATTATTTAATCAGTGTATAATGGCTTCTTCATAATAAATGTTATTGTTGAGAGTTGTATAATAAATAGCTTTTATCGTTGGTCTACGATCATAATAGTGACTGAAGGAACTTTTATTGTAGATTATATGAATTGCAGTAATTTATCTATGAACCCCGACCCTTTTGGTTAGTGGCGGAAAAAATAAAATTAGGTTAGCTTGGTGAGTAGGTGAATATTATAAGTGAATAGAAAGAAGCACTTGCATAAAAAAATTTCTTATTGAAAATCATTGGTCCGTTCCAAATTGATAACGGTCCAAATAATGGTTTTTCCAGTATTGCTGTTGATTAGCATGTATAGAACACGAATTAGTTTTTGAAATATGAATCGAAACTCATTTTTCTCAAAATGGTATTGATAACTGTATATGAATAATCACTGTCTATGTGCTGGCATTTGTTCACTAATATTAATGTGTTTATCTCTTGTCTATGAAGCAAGATCAGGTATAGTAATATAAATAAATATATTGCCGTAGAGACATTATGACCACAGTATAGAGAGTAAAATTTTTGCCGAATCAGCTACTATATATAGTGAGCTGGTCTACAATAAAATGTGTCAATTTCCTCTCTTGTATGCTTATGCAATATATAAAAGAAAGCGAGAAAATATTAAAAGTCTAAGGCGCTTCAAAAATCATGTCTATTTAATTTTAATGGAAAAATGTTGTATTTTCATTCAAATGAATGCTCTTATTGATTGTGCATTTAATAGGTACTACTAGTCTGAGTTAATCAAAATCAGAGTATTTATTAAATTAATCACACAGAGGTTATATAGACAAGATTGTCGGCCATTCATTAAACCTCCCTCTAGGCAAGTGCACAGCGTCATTTTCAATTTATTTGTATGCTTTTTCCATGGTCCCATAAAAAAAGGCAGTTACCAGAATTTTTCTAAGCCTCTTTTGATAAAATAAAGCCTTAACCCGGCGCGAGGATTACATTCCATATTGTAGTGTTCCCACGAAATCAAACAAACAATTTTTTCTCTTTTATGTGAGCCTTGGCTATCGTATAACGCGAGAGAGCACAACAGAGTTATATCGTTCTGGATCTCGCGCGGAACGGCCGCGCAAACGCGACAGAATCTCCGACGTGCCTCGCCAAGCGCCGAGCCTCGACTGCACCACCGTACCCACTCCACAAAAACGTACATAGTGTGTGGGCCTTTCACTCACATGAAACTCGCACTACTCATACTCTATCAGGTGTTGCTTATGACAGAACTTCTAGCACTCTCTCCACGAATGTAATGGCGGAGTCACGGAACACACACTGGAAAACTCGGTGAATGTCCTTTCAGCTCGAGGTGACTGCAATCGCGGTATGGTTTGCACTTATAGGGCGTAATAAAATAACTGTTATTTATATGCTATAATAATAGAATATTATATATAATATAGTATATATTAAATATTATAAAGATATTATAATATATTATATTATATATTATATCTATATATATATATATATATATATAATATATATGAATATATATCTATATATATATATATATATATATATATATATATATATTATATAATATTATGATTATATATATATTATATATATATAATATATAATATATATTATATATATTATAATATATATATATATATATATATATATATATATATATATATATATATATATATATATATATATATATATCTATATATATATATATATTATATATATATATATATATATATATATATATATATTATATATATATATATATATATATATATATATATATAATATATATATAATTATATATATATATATATATATATATATATATATATTATAATACAAATTTTTAGTTTTCTATATTTAATACTTAATGTGATTTCCAGTAAAAATATGCCAAATTTAGCACTTTTTCTAATAACTTCCTGCTAGATTAATCATTTTTAATTTTTGCAGGTTATTAGATTAAGTTTGATTAAGTTAGGTTCCCAGAAAAATGCTAAATCTGACATTTTATTATTATTATTATTATTATTATTATTATTATTATTATTATTATTATTATTATTATTATTATTATTATTATTATAAAATAAAACTTAAGCACATAAAAAAAATTATTTAAGAGTTTGAAATAGTACATAAAAAGAAAAAAAAATTTCTTTGTTTTTTTTTTTTTTTTTTTTTTTTTTTTTTTTTCATTAATATTCGTCGCAGATTGACAGTAACGTCAAGGTAAATTTTGGTAACGTTCTCATTAAACCAAATAGAAAGATATCATGATAAAAGACTAAGCACTGCATGAAATTCAGTGTTGCCAGTTCAAAATTTGGAAAAACGGCAATTTTGATGTTAAAAGTAATATTAAAAATACCAGATTTGATGAAGATGAGCACTTAATATCGTTACAATTTAATAAAAACAATAAAATAACTCGTTTTATGCTTATTTTTGGCATTTTTAAAATGAAAATCACTAGTTTTAGTGCTAAAAGCACCAAAGTAGTAACAGCAGTGAATGTTTTTATACTTAGGTTACGACGCTACGAAACTTCATTCTTCAACTTAATAAATATTTTTATAGTCCACCAGATTCATATCATGGGTTGACAATGTTGATGTTAATTGCACTGTAGTTAAAGATACAGGACACATTTATATTCTGCAATACAAACAACATAGAGTTGATGTTGATGTTGATTGTATTGAAGAAATTAAGATACATAGCACATTTATATTGTGTTGATGCTATTTGTATTGCAGTATACAAAGATACAGAAAGCATTTATACAGTTTAATTAATACAAGCAACATACGCATGTTGTTACTGTAGTTGTTGTATTGCAGTATATAAATGAGTTACGTACCTTTTATCTCCAGTTAATGACTAACAACTGTAAGTTTTATTTATGCGCATTTACTTTGAAGTTAATCATTACATATCAAATGCAGAGCAATAATTATTTACACTCTTGAATAAAGTCCATCTTTAGGTTTGGACTAGGATTGACAGACGAACTGAGGATGGGTGGTGCGGTGCAATCCGAAAATAGGATGGGTGGTGCAGTGCACAAATATCCGACGCTCGATAAATCCTGGATTGTACTCCTATGTGGTGAGGGTAAAATTTGACACCAAAACCGCCTTGCAGTAAACAAAAGAAACTAGTCCTGTATTTTATTCACTGTGTGAACAAATATTATGTGAAGAAAAAGATGCATCAATGGTAATAAATAAATATGCCGTAATTTGATTTTGACTTTTTTTTCTGCATCGAATTTAAAGTAATTTGAAATTGAAAATCGCTTTGTCACTTTTGTGGAGCAAACCTACTTTTAAGCAGGGTTTTTCACTACTTGCTTTTTTCTCGTCTTAACAAAGCGACTTTTCATCAGGATATTGACTACTTGTTTCTTGTGGTGACATCAAAGTTTTAAAAGATAGTTGCCTACTTATTTGTTTTTGCTTGACAAAGGATGTTTTAGCAGGGTTTTGCCTATTTGCGAGACAAACTGACGTTTCAGCAGAGCATTGCCTACTTGCATTTACTTGCTGGAAAAACCGATCTTTTCTTTCAACAGAACTTTGCTTACTTGTTTCTGCATGTGAAACAGACCGACGTTTTAGCAGGCATTTGCCTACTTGGTTGCCACGGAGACAAAGCGATGTTTTCGCATGGCATTCTTTGCCTATTTATTGAAGCGTCTTCTCTCAAAAGCACAATAATAACTTAATAAGTAACGGAAAATATATGAAAAATTATGAACAAATTGTTACGTATTTAGTGTAAATAAATGTTATTATTATTGTTATTATTATTATTATATTATTATTATTATTATTATTATTATTATTATTATTATTATTATTATTATTATTATTATTATTATTATTATTATTATTATTATTATTATTATTATTCATTATTATTCTCTTTAGGGACATTTCCTGAACTATATATATATAGTATTATAATATATATATATATGATCTATTTATTATAAAAGTGAATAGTTCCAAAAGTAAATATTTGACAAAAAATATTTTAATTTATATACAGTATATACTCTATATACTAATATATATATTATATATATATGGTGTGGTGGTGTGTGTGTGTGTGTTAGTGTGTGTATGTGGTGGTTATGTATGTGTGTGTAAACTATCTTCCAATGTTTTGATAAAATCACAAGATCAGTTTTGAATTTGAATGTGTCAAAATCACTGGATGAAAATGTGTAAGGAAATTGATGCCTCAGAATATAATAAATATAAAGGTTAATTTCTATGACCATAAGCTTTTAAAGACACTACACCACAAAATGTTTTCCTCCAGCTTTCCCTCCTTCAGGCAAAAACGGCGGGAAAAGGTGTTGCGTGGATTGACAGAAATTTGCTCTTTTTCTCCCCCAAGATCATGCAAGAATGGAGGATTATGATAGCGATAATTTCGAACATTTTAGCGGACTGCTTCCTATTACTGGGGATGCCGTGTTGAAAGATTGGCGGGAAAACGTCGTATGGAACCAGGTCTTTTAAGCGTGTGTATCTTTAGTGAGTCTCCATTATTTAGAAAGACCCACGCTTATTTTAAATAATTTATTTTAATATTAAAAAATATAGTATAGTTACTATAGCATGTAATATAAAATATAACAAAGCATATAAATATGTTGCATGTGAATTTTTTTATTATATTGAGAGCAATGCTCTGTTAGCAATATTTTATAGTTAACTTTAGCACTATTAGATATTATAGTTATCGCTAGATTTATTATAGAGTCCATTTGATAACGTATTTTTGAATACTTTGTTTTCCTTTTCAAAAATTAAAGAAACTTTATAAATATATTGAAATAATAAAACTTATAGAAATATAGAACTATGTAATGTATCAAAATTAGCTGCTTACAATGTTAATACAGCTTATAATTTGACAATTTCTGAATAAATTTTATGAATAAAAAATTAATACATTCTCATAAGTTGTGTTCTTACTTCTCAGATTAAAGAGGAGAGCTCGACTGCAAACTTCTGTTACCCTGCAATGAGGAATAGCTTATTTCGATAAGTCCAACATGTAACTTGGACGAACCTTAAAAATTTGTGTTTTTTTTGAAAGGAAAGTTTATTAAGAAAGTTATAGTTTGCCATGTTAACTCGATGCACAAGTTTTCAGTTTTCTTATCTGTACCCGTAAACAAATCAACATATTTGATTTTTAAAGACGATATAATTAACTAATGTCAATTTGAGGAATTTTGCACCAACAAAACAGGGATCAAAATGGAGAATGCAAAGTTCTCAGTTTGATATAGCGAAATATCGAATGAAAGATCTCTCTCTCTCTCTCTCTCTCTCTCTCTCTCTCTCTTCTCTCTCTCGTCTCTTCTCCTCTCTTCTCTCTCTCTCTCTCTCATCTCTCTCTCTTCTCTCTCCTCTCTCTCTCTCTCTCTCTCTCTCTCTCTCTCTCTTCTCCTCTCTCTCTCTTCTCTCTCTCTCTCTCTCTTTACTCTTTATCTCTTTCTCTCTCTCTCCTCTCTTCTCTTCTCTCCTCTTCTCTCTCTCTCTCTCTCTCTCTCTCTCTCTCTCTCTCTCTCTCTCTCTCTCTCTCTCTCTCTCTCTCTCTCTCTCTCTCTCTCTCTCTCTCCTCTCTGCTCTCTCTCTTCTCTCTCTCTCTCCGTCTCTCGTCTCTCTCTCTTTCTCTCTCTCTCCTCTCTCTCTCTCTCTCTCTCTCTCTCTCTCTCTCTACTCTCTCAATCTCTCTCTCTCTCTCTCTCTTCTCTCTCTCTCTCCTCATCTTACTCTCTCTCTCTCTCTCTCTCTCTCTCTCCTCTTCTCTCCTCTCAAATATAATATATATATATATATATATATTTATATATATATATATATATATATATTATAATATATATATATATTAATATATATATATATAATATATTATTATTATATATATATATTATATATATATATTAATATAATATATATATAATATATATTATATATATATTATATATAATTATATATATATATATATTTTATATATATATATATATATATATAGCAGTATTGCAGACATCACGACCACAGACCCACCCTTTTCCGATATGAAGGAATAGAGTTAATAGTATCTGAAACTATGATAAATAGTTATATATGGATAAGCTCGATCCGTGTAATTTTCAAGTCTGTAGGATGTATATAGGGGGGGGTCACCCCCCGAGAGCGTAGCCGCTACGCCCCGTTTAACCCTTTTGGCTTTCCAAACCCGAGATTGAGTTAAGCCTTACGGCTAATCATCGACCCAAGTGTTCGATGCGCATGAGAGAGAGAGCGACCGAGCGCGCGCGCGCGTGCGTGCACATACACCCAATGTTATTATTATTATTATTACGTCGAAGATTCGATTTCCGAAGGAAATCGAATCTGAGTCGAAAAACGATCCCTGTAAGGCAGTGGTTCTCAACCTGTGGGGCGCGACCCCCAGGGGGGGCGCGAAATATCCTAAAGGGGGGCGCGAAGAAAAGTGAAAAAACAAAAACTAAATTCTGTGATAGCAAAATAAAAAATTGGAAATAAATCTTTAAATTTTAAAAATCCATTTACATGATTACTAATTACGATAATTATTACATGAATAATGAAAATTAAGGCAGAGAAAAAAACAAAATACATTCTGAAAGAAAATAAAAAAATGTAAATAATTATGTTAAAAATTAAACATTTACCTTACAACTTACATGTTAAATGTAAATTCAAAAATTAATGACTTCTTTGAGCTGTCTTGCAGAGCAAAAGCTTTTTGATAGTGATGAAGATATATTATTAGAAAGCAATACCCTTAGTTCTCTTTCTATATTTAGCCGAGATCTATATTTTGTTTTTAAGACAGTCATTGCAGAAAACCCTATTTCGCAAAGATAAGATGTTGGAAATGGCAAAAGTATGCGAAAAGCTCTTGACAGAGGATTCAACATGAACACCGGTCCCAAAATTCAAATAAATTGTTCTTCTTCTTCCATATAAAGACCTTTAGGAACGTTTTCAAAGGGGTTTCTAACCCACTGGTATTTTGCTAATATGTTGTCGTCATTTATAAAATAGTTTCTAAAATTCTTCCTCAGCATTGTTAAATGATTTTCAATAGTTGCTAATAATATATTGATATGTTGCTCTTCTGCCGTGTATGTTTTAACAAATTCATCCACATTTGTAAACATTTCTAATTTTCTTTCCTTTATTTTGGTGTTCCATAACTCTAATTTTCTACAAAAAGCATTTACTGTGTCACTCATCTGTAAGATATGTGTATTTGTTCCTTGGAGTTTAAGGTTTATTATTTAGTTATCGTATATGGTCCACAAGTAGCTATTCCTCACAAAAAGGTTGCCTCGAAGCTTCTTCGATTTCATCGCGATTACCCTTCCAACAAGATTGCAAGTTCATCTCCTATCTGTAAAACAACATCTTTGACAACTGCCCCATGATAACCATCTTGTGTCACAGTAAAATAGCAAAGCTGAATGTTCCGCTCCCATGTCTTTGCAAAGTGCAGAAAACAGTCTTGATTTTAAGGGTCTCATTTTTATGTAGTTCACCACGGTTACAACTGTTGTTAATACAATATTAAATAAAGACTCATTTCTTTTGAAGCGAGATCTTCCCTAAGAATCATGCAATGTCTACAGATACATTGAGGAGATTTTTTCCTCATAAGAGCTTGCACACTGTTGAACCGTCCAGACAGTGATCGAGTGATCTGTGCAAGTTCCGATACAATTTTTCCACTGTATGTTTGCCTTGCATATATAATCGTTCAACATGTTTGAACAATTCAAATTGCTGTGGCTCTTCTCCTATTGAGTTTGCAAAACAATAGCTCTCTCAACTGCTGATTAATCCATCACAAAATTGAACATAAGCAATTAGATGACAATCCTTGTTGCTATCTGTTTCCTCGTCAAGCTGAATGGAAACGTTTGCCGCAAAGCTTCGACGAAAGTTGCTGCTCCAAATCTTCAGACATATCGTTAATTCGACGACCAACAGTATCATTTGATAGTGGTATGCAACGTTGTTTTATGGCAAAATTATCTCCAAACATAGTTTCCACAATTTCAATTGCAGCTGGAAGAATAAGTTGTTCTCCAATGGTGTGAGGTTTTTTGCACCTTGCTATTTTATATGCAACTTTGTAAAAAACTTGTAAAGCTTTTTCATTTACAGACAAAGAATTTTGAATATTAGATTTTTGTTTAGCAATAAAAAATTAACGGGGTTTGTTAACATACTCCCTATGAACTGTTTCCAAATGCCGTTTAAGTTTGTTTGGCTTCATGCTATCAGCCGCCAAAATTTTTGAACAAATAACACACAGAGGCCTTTCTTCGCCATTCATTTCGGTGTTTATAAATCCAAAATTTATATATTCTTGAGCATATTTTTAGATTTCAATTTTGAATCTACGCACTTCTTTCAAATACCCAATAAATTATATATATATATATATATATATATAATATATATATATTATATATATATATATTTATATTTATTATATTAAATATATATATATATTTACATATAATATGATATATATATATATATATACCTATACATATATATATATATATATATATATATATAGTATATAGATATATATATATATTATATATATATATATATATATATATATATATATATATATATATATATTATATATAAATATATATATATATATAATATATATATCCGAATTATAAATGTAAGGGGGCGTATACGTAACATAAATTGATATGGGAAAGTGTGGGCACAGCATTACAAAAAGGTGAGAAGAAACACTGCTGTAAGGGATCGTTTCTTTCTTTTTACGCACTCCGAACTTTGCGCTTTCCGCCGTTGGGCCGCGTCTTTCGCATCCGGTTCCGGACTCCCGACCGTTGAGAGGCCAGCCCGCCTCCGAACTCCGAAACTTACGTATTGGGTTAAAATTTGCGAGGATGGTTAGATGGGAGGTACCTCGGTTGATATTACGAAAATTACCGCCTGCCATGGGTCCCCCGAAGGGGGGGACCCACCCCATTAAAAAACATATTAAAATATTGACGTAGAAAAGCTGAAATTTGTGATGAGAGGATTCGTGCAAGTTGAGTTTCATGAAAAGATCTTGTATGTGGAATCTTGAAGGAGTTGGCGTCCGCACCGGTGCTGGAGCCACTCCGGTGCCGAGTTAATAAACATTCGGTATAACCAAACAATGTTGGTGGGTTATAAGGGTTATTTAGGTCGTAGAGTTCGAATATGATGTTATAAGTCCGTATAGGATGTCTAGGACCCCCATTAGTGGGTGTCCGGTCCCGACTGAAAAAAGAGCACAGAGTGCAAAAACAAAGGAGGAGAAGAAGGAATGAAAGAGAATGGGTAAGGAAGAGTGAGTGAAGGTGAAAGAAGAATGAGGAAGGAGGAGCAGGAGTTGACAGCTGCACCGTTGCTGGCTCCGGTGGTGCCGAGTTATTAATAATTTGTGTAATGATACAATGTGGTCCTTATATATGTTATTGGATCTGTAGAGATTCGAAATAAGTTTCAGAACCATCAAGGAAACAAAAAATTTAAAATAAATAATATAAAATAATATAAATAAAATTTCTTATTACTTTTTATGTTTTAAACTTACAAATTTACGTTTTTTACATACCCTAAAGCAGTAAATCACTAAATCAAACCACCATTCAAGCCCTATCCAGCCACCTCCTGACCATCAGTGATCTATTGATCTATTGATTAAAGGTCACATTTTGGTATCATTATTTTGGAAAAACATAACATAAAAATCAAGTTCTTCGATATACAAACCCAATCAACCAAATGATGTTGACTCTATCGATGATATGCGATTTCCGCAGACCGCGCATAAAACGCTCGCGTGGACTTAGCATCAATTGAACTATGAATATAACCACAAACGAGAAACTGTAGCCCATCTTAGACAGAATAAATGAGTTAACCTTAACAAGTTTCCACACTTAACACCAGTAAAGTAACTAACATAACATCCAAAAACGTAACTTATTCACCTTTGTCAAGCATGTCTCTAACATAACAATGTTAATTTTACATTAAACATGGGTGAATATGTAACAAAATTTGCACCATAAACAGTGTGTTATTATCAACAGACCGAGAGTATACCTCTAACGTAACAAAGTTTTCACATTAATAAAGCTAGCATAGCATTATACAACTGAACTAAGAATATAAGGTACAAAGGCAAGCCAGACACATCTTAAGCAAGGAATAAATGCTAACCTTAACAAAGATCCATACTTAACACTAGCATAATACCTATTGGGTAAAGACAAACAAAGTAAAGTTTTTATTCTCTGTAAAGCCAAACTATGAACATAACATACTTAACACACAACGGCTACACGAATAAACAGCCAGCCCCAACATCTTAAACAACAAAGCGTACATAGGGGGACAGTAAAACAAGTTTTCATTTTTATAACATATAATTTCCAATAAAAAGAACATTAAATAAATAAATACATTCGTACATATAAGTTTTTTATATATTAACCATCGAATAATCAGGTGGACATAGGATTCTGTTTAAATTTTGAGCAGTTCTATATGTTTCTCCAGAAGATTCAACAACCCATCCGAATAATGTAAGCATAAATACAACTTGCTGCACAAAACCATTTTTCTGCATATTTCCGGGTTCCAACAGCACTCACTGCTCCCGCCAACGAGAAAAACGTAACCTGGTGATAGTTACTTAAGGCATTTCTGCTTATATCTGCATTATACGGAAATCCACATGTTTCAGTTGTAAATATCGTAGCTACACCATGGGCTATGATGAATAAGTCCTCTCGGCTCTTGGCAACAAACTAAGATGAGGGACTTTAAATCGTTTTCATCGTTAAACAAGCTGTTATATTTGCAGATGTCTGAACAGTGAAACCTATACACGTACGCTATTGTAAAAATTGTCGACAGGCGCATCATTAGTTTCCATATTGTTGCGTACATCAATTACTTTTTAACCGATTATCCCAGATCGCAGTGAAAGCAACATCTATTCTGATTATATCCGCTCATTCTGTCAACCTCTGATTTTTCATCAGAGACGATGTCACAGATGCACCATTATTACTCAGCCTTTATCCGAAGCTTCGAGGCTTTCGATAATATTGAAGAATTCTTCAACTGATATGATTAAAGGTATATTACTTGCACCTCCAATTGGAACACAGGTAATATATTGCTTTCATTCGTTTTACGAAAAAAATGTAAATGACACATCGTTGGGGTATTACAAAGATCCTCGTAAAGAGGACGTCTGTAGAAGCAGAACGAGAGGTCATCATCAACACATGCGAGAAAAAAATGTCTTACTGGCGAAATTCGTAGTATAAACAACCCTTATAGGTAATGAGATTCTTTCTTTCAACCAATCAGAAAGAAAGTAGTAAACAAGAATACGACCGTACGGAATGAATCACAAATCAGTTTTCAAAAGGGGGTTAGTATATTTTTCTTCGCTAGACAAACAACAAACAACAGCAACAACAACAACAACAACAACAACAACAACAAACACAACAACAACAACAACAACAACAGCCACACAACAACGACAGCTGAAAGAATAATAACGATAACTGCAACAAAACAACAACAGCAAACACAACAATAATAACAGCAAAAGACACACAACAACAACGACAGCTGAAAGAACGATAATGATAACTGCCTACGCTAAGTATAAACAACTAACATTAAACAAAGACTCCATACTTAACAAGGTAAATACCTTAGCACAGCATGGTACAAAACGCAACCTATTCACTCTTTTTCAAGCATATCTCTAACATATCAATGTTAATTTTACATTAACAAAGGATTTACGTAGCATTTAGAGTATCATACAAAACATTACACAATAGTAAAACATGGAATATTTTTAGGCTTATCTCTTTTTGGACTACACCCCCTTTCAGAAAATTTCAACATGAAACATGAAAATGATTTTAAGCTTTATCCATTTGCATAAAGTGATGCAATACTTATTATATTTATTATACAAACTGGTAGGTTGGGCAACGGTGCATCATACAGAGATGATTTGACAGCACTGTATAGATTAGAGAGCTGAGTTATATATAAATCAGTGAGCTACTCGAAGGGGTATTCTTAATCAAGAGCTCTTACGATCAACACTTTAACACATTTCGTTAGATCCTGTTGTATCATGATCCGAGTTTTTTTTTTTTCAAATCAATACTTATTCAGCTAAGTAAGATTTTTTTTTTTATTATTTAATATATATTCTCATTTAAAAATAACATTGTAACACATCTGGTCAATAATTAATGACACGTTTAGAATAAAATAATTATCAAATAATGTTAAATTAATATTTTTAATGTTTTAATGATTAAAAAAAAGTTGATTCTTTCCAGAAATTTGTGAATATACAACCATACATTTGAATGACTATTTATTCCAGGCTAGTCCTTCGAGAATGAATCCCCCAGATAAGAAGAGAAAGACCACTATAACAGACATAATGCATATCTCTGTAGAGAAACTTAAAAAGTCAATGGAGAGGCATACATATGAAGTAAAGGTTATTGATGAAAACTTCTTCCATGGACTGAGAGACCTTGAACCAGCAATGACTTCACTAACAACCATTTCGAATGATGATGATCTTGAAGCATCATTCGAAATGGTTGTTAATGAAGTCATTGATGCTATATTACAAGACTTAGACTATGATAGGATTCGTATGAGGGTTGGAATCAATTTCACTTTTGGCGATGATCAGTCACCTGACCGGAAATACTATGTAAACATCAGTTACAGGGATATATTAGACAATGTAACGATGTTTGAAACTAAGATTTTGGGGCGATGCATTCGAGCCCCAAAATCTTAGTTTCAAACATCGTTACATTAGTAAAGTTCACCTAGAGAAAGATGCTGTAGACCAAGCTTTCAAAGCTGTTGTTCTGTTTAGGAAAATAACTCATGATATCATAACTGCAACTAAGAATATAGTGTACAAAGGGCAAACCTAACATACCTCGCGTATGAATAATCAGCTAACATCTGCAAAATTCCCTACTTATCAAAGGTAAAGTAGCTAGTAGGTCATACAATAACTCGATATGCTCCACACTTTTCTCGCATATCAGCAACAGTTAAAGCAGTATATCATCTCAACACAATCCCTTAACAAATGACCAATCTATCAAAGATACCAACATCTTGAACTATGAATTAACACTATCTTCAACAAAGTGTCACTCGTTTTGAGTATAACATCAATTGAAGTATGAATAAACATAGACATTACAAAATTCTCAAGCAAACCTAACATTACCCAACAAAAAACTTAACCTAGGCTACGTTTCTAACACATCATCGTAGGTTAACACAGTAATCTAACAAAAACTCATCATTTCTCTAACAAAGCAGTGTTATTTTCACATGTTATAGTAAATTTAACATTAAACGTACCTAACTTACAATAACAGTATTATTAATCAGAGTATCTAAAGCAAATCACATTACCCACCTGAGAGAAACCCAGGGGGCGATGCGCCCCTTGAAAGAGTCATGAATCTCTTAGATGGCGGACGTCACCCGAATGGGTGTAAAGCGGCTGTTTTGGGGGGGGGGCCTCGCCGGCTGAGGCCTACCCCTCTTCGGAGGCGGTAATGCCTGCTTACCCCCTTCGGGGTGAATCCCCCCCTCTCAAGATTTCATACCCTTTTCAAGAGGGCGCATCCACCCGGTTTTCTCTCACGGTTGGGTAATGTTGTTGCTTTAGATACTCTTGATTAATAAAACTGTTTATTCGTAAGTTAGGTACGTTATTGTTAAAATATTACTAGTTAACAATCTGTGAAATAACACTGCTTGTTAAGAAAGTCAATTGATGAGTTTTTGTAAGATATTTAACTGTGGTTAACCTTACGATGATGTGTTAGAACATCGAGCTAGCGTGTAAGTTTTTTGTTGGGGGTATGTTAAGTATTGCTCTTAGAATTTTCAGGTAACTGCCTCTTATGTTTTATCCTCAATTATTCACTATTGTAGTGTCGCTATCTCAAAACGAGTGACACTTTGTTGAAATTAGTGTTAATTCAGTGTAGTAATTCAACTTTTGATGTTGGATATTCAATTCTGACTATCTTTGACCAGTTGGCAATCTGCTTACAAACTATACATTTTTATTCCTAACAGTGGATTTTATTGATTAGATGATACGACTTATAGCTCTGTTAACTAGCTGGCAATATAGCGGAGGAAAAAGGGTGCGCCATTCTAAAAGTCTATAAGTTGACGTTTTGTAAATACCACATGTATCCGTATATTGAAGCAATCTATATGCATATAGTCTATTTACCTTACATAAGTGTACTGGTGATGGTGATATATGTATTGATCCAACGTGCACATGGAATGCATCCGATGTAGCGATTACCAAAAAACTGACACGCAATTTATCCATAGTTTTACACAAATATTGCGCATGTTGGAGGAAGGTATGTTTAGGTATGGTTTACCCTTATTAAAGAACTTGAATATCTTTGATTATTTTTTGCTGTAGTTGGTGTATGTCTACTCACATAAATTTCTCGAATGATGTGTACTATTTTTATATCAGTGACTTATAAACAAGAACAACAGCCTTTGAACACATAGCTTCGGATGGTGTCTTGGATCAACCATTAACACTTGTAATTTTCTTCTAGTGTGAATGTCTCATGTTCGTACCTGATTAATCCTAAACATATATATGTTATGGAAACTTAATGATCTCGTTGTGCAATGCTGGTCTCTATGCACTGTTGCGTCCCAAGGGGCATATTCGATTTAGTTTTCAAACAAGTCATTTCACGAGATTGTACATAAATTTAAGAGTTTCCTCATCCTATAGTATAACTTATAGTATACATATTATATATATATATTATAGTATGTTATTACATTATATAAGTATATTTTACGCGTTCAGTTAGTATGACTGATCATCTCGCCAAAAGTGGAATTTGATTTCCAAATAAAATAAATCCCTCATTACGAATAATTACCTATATCAGTTAGTTACTAATGTACTTATATGTAATATATATTATAGCAATCTCTAAATGACTTCTATATATTATATTATATATAATACATATAACCATTTCTAGTAATAATGATCTTTACTATACATAAGTATTCATAATTATCATCATCTCGATAATATAATATATATATAATTATTATATAATTATATTTTATTTTAATATGTATATTTGTTAGTGAAAGTCATTGCTGTAGTATATTCAAGGTTTCTCCTAATCCATGCGAGTAATAGAAAGTTTTCAATACTCAAATATAAACCTATTTACTTCATATGTATGCCTCTCCATTGACTTTTTAAAAAGTTTACTGCTACAGATATATATAATATAATTATATATAAATATATTAGTGTATGACTAATTTATATATATATATGTCTATATGTATTTAATATGATGCGTCTTTCTTACTTCTTATATTACTGTATATATATATATAGTATATATATAGTATAGTGAATATTCATCTACAGTAATATAAGGATACTATAGCTACCTGATATAATATATGGACAAATTATGGAAACGGACACGGAACGGATACGTCGGAATTTTCAAATAGTGCATATTCCAATACTGTCATCCAGGGTGACTCTATGATACATAAAAAGAATGTTCTAGGGGTGAAATGGAATTTTTTATTTTTTAGTTTTTTTTTTTATATTATCTGGGTTGTATATTCGAATTAGGACACACAGTTCGTGTGTCGAGTTTTGAAAAAAAGAAAAATTTCACTAGTGTGTAAGAGACATCGTTAATGCACATTACCTTATATTTCCTAAACCACTAAATCCTTAAGATCCTCACTATACTCATTCGTGCTTAGAGATATTTTTTTTTTGAAATTGCCGAATTCTGTATTTAATTAATTACCTAACAAACCTGAAATAAAAGATGATTTTTTTTTTTTTTCCATTTCACCCCCTAGACCGAGCAAGTCTATTACATTTATTATTGTTTAGAATGGGATCTATTAGGTAGTCATTTTTTTGTAAGTTAAAATTCCGAATAGTCCTCGTCTCAATTCTGTGATCAACTGACGCTGTTAGAATCATAGGTATCTATTAGTAACGGAAGTCAATGAAATAAAATGGAAATATACTTTATATAGATACTATGTATATATATAATATACTATTATTATTGTAATAATTTGATAAATAAAATAAAATAAAAACTTATCACGGATCTATTAGAATATTAACAACAGGATATATATTCTATAATACGAAAATATGTGTTACCTTTATATAAGAGTGTATTGATTTGTTAAACAGTTTTCTAGATGTATAAAATTTAGACCATATTCCCCATATCGAGTCCCCAATCACTCTGATGTTTTAATAATACTGAATTAAAATCTCAATTGTCTCACATAATCATGTTTCATTACTATAGTAGTCAATAAGTCAAAAAACCTTGTATAAAAACAGTCTCATGTATGATGCACCCGTAGATTTTGTTGACGGACCAACACCTAACCAAGTTTGTATAATAAACTATAATCCTTAGTGACAAAAACGATTGCTGCAAATTTTTGATGTAATTTGCGGAGACGACTTCAAAGAAACCTTTGTTAACATGTTACCTTCAATTATTTAGTTATTTTTCATGTATTTGAATATATCATTTTTCTGAGATTATTAAGAGGTTATTGACGAACTTCTTTTTACTTGCGGTGATAATATGTCAACCAAAAAAGTACCGAATAATGTACCTATAACTAACTTGATGTTGTCTATTCGGATGTCTTAAATGTTACTTATTCTTGATGAGTTAAGAGAGATATTTATAATATTAAAAGATGATCCTTAATGATATTCTTTTAACTAATTTATCTATAGCTTTAACAAAAGACTAACAAATATTCCTCCTATGTTTTCGTTATGACTGTAATGAAATCTAACCAATGAAAATATGCTTAACTCAAGAAAATCTGAAAATATGCTTAAAAACGCTAACCGTTGAACCTAGCTAGAATGACAGGTTGCTACCGTTTGAACTATGTAACTGTCCGCTAATACACTAGGTTAACTTCCTAATTACACAATATAACTATAAGTAAAGATATTGGTCCAGCCTTTCGCTTCCATGTTAGTTGTTTATTTCTAGCCGTAATAGGGAGCGATCTATTTACGCTGTCTTAAGGAGGTTTTGTCTACCTGTGAAATATTTCTTTATTGAAAATAATTGTCCTTATTCCGCTTCATCAGCTGTCTCAGCGCTTTGTTATGTGGAGACACGAATTAAGTAAGGTTTTTTCGATAACGTCAGTACATATATAATTAATTAGTTGTGTTAGGTATATAAAAACTTATTCTTATGTACTTAATGTTATTGTTATGTTTAGTTAATTAGTTGTTTGTTGTTGTTGTTGTTGTATTTGTTGTTGTTGTTGTTGTTGTTGTTGTTGATTTTGTTGTTGTTTGTTGTTATGTTGTTGTTGTTAGCTGTTGTGTATGTATATAACCTCTCCTCCTGG
>JABUQX010048774.1:32500-59625 GCA_015478945.1 Trachelipus rathkii | reverse complement strand
CAGTCACTCGACCTAATTCTTTTCACCAAGACAAAGATACCAGCAGTTATCCTTCCCTACACGCTCAATAAACTAATTCAACTGATTGTTCTTACAGCTCCCTTATCCCCCTTACCTACTTATATAATGGTACTATTACTGCTTCTACCAATCTCTCGGAAACTTACCCTC
Source organism: Trachelipus rathkii (assembly GCA_015478945.1). Classification (NCBI taxonomy): domain Eukaryota; kingdom Metazoa; phylum Arthropoda; class Malacostraca; order Isopoda; family Trachelipodidae; genus Trachelipus; species Trachelipus rathkii. Next base: position 59,454 of record JABUQX010048774.1, on the reverse strand, counting down.
CACAAACGATTTGTTACAAAACTTGCAAATCTATTCAATCACCATCTCCGCCCCATTCCTTGATTCATTTCACCTGTAATCCATTTCTATACTGCAAGATTTACCATTTCTTCACTTTTTCACCTATCCATTTTATCCCTCCCTCTAATTACCTTCTCCTCCCAAAATACCTTCTTTTTCTTGCACCATCAAACCCACACACATTCACTATCACCTCTTCATTACCGTTAACATTATGCAAGTATTCGAAGTGTTCCGTCCACACTTCTCACATCCATTTCATTCATTTGCGAAAGCACCCATCCCTATTTCATTATTCCTACACGAACGCCTATTCTTCATTTTAAACTTTCGCCACTCCTTTCCAGAACAGCTTCCTATTCCCTTGTAAGTCCCCATCATCCTTATCCAATTATTCATTACCTCATTTTTCCTCCTACGTTTGTAACTTTTAGTCTTCCTTTTTTCCTCCATATATAATTTCAAACATCTTTCTTTTTGAGACCTCATCATTTACTTTTAGCACATTCAACCACGCCTCTTTTTTTACTTTTAACCCCTTACATATATATATATATATATATATATATATATTTTTTTATTATATATATATATATATATATAAATATCATATATATATATTATATTATATTATATAATATATATATATTATATATATTATATAGTATATATATATATATATATATAAATATTATATAATATATATTAATATATTATATATATATACTAATATATATATAATATATATATTATATATATATATATATATATAATATATTAAATATATTATATATTATATATATATAATATTAATATATTATACATCTTTCTTCTTTCTTCTTTCCTTATCCTCCCACGAAATCCCAACAGGTTGGGGTGGAGGTGCTGCAAAATGCATACCGGAAACAGTAGTGAAGTAAAAGAACATGACCCAAGTCAAAATAAAAGCTACCCTTATACCCCCCTCATACCTTAAGTGAGAGCGATACGAGGCAAATTTCACAAAAACTGCGAACAGAAACCCCACTGTGGTTTTTGTCAGATTGATAGTTCATCTTCTAGGACCAGGCCACCATAATTATTGCCTTCTCACAAAGACCATTGCCGTTTTGCTCCTGAATATATCATTATATAATATATATTATATATATTATAATATATATCAAATTTATATATATATATATATATATATAATATATATATATATATATATATATATATTATATATATATATATATATATTATATATATAATATAATATATATATTTATATATATATATTACTATATATATTATATTATATATATATATATGATATATATTATAATATATATATATATATATATATATTATATAATATATTATATATATTATATATATTAATATATATATTAATGCTTATATATATATATATATTATATATTTATACTATATATATATATATATAGAGAGAGAGAGGAGAGAGAGAGAGAGAGAGAGGAGAGGAGAAGATGAGAGAGAGAAGAGAGAGAGAGATCGAGGAGAGAGAGAGACGAGAAGAGAGACGAGAGGAGAGAGGGCAGAGAGAGAGCGAGAGACCTACTTTTAAAATTGAAAAAGAACTGGAGCTTAAGGAGCCCAATGAAGCTTCGTCACTATAATATTTATATTTTCGGTTTCCTGTTTTGATTTCGTGTCTAATGTTTGGTAGGTCTTTTGAATATATTTCCTGCGAGCATAAAGTTCGAAATTCTCTTATTTTAATGTACTCTTCTTAAATATCACTGTCGTATAGATTCTTAGTTAATCAGTAACCAAAGTCGTAATCGAAGATTGTAATAATCCACGTAGCTATGTTCTCAACCGGTCGATATTAAAATGTTAGGTCAGACCCGTTTTACTAATTGGTGGATCATGTGCATACTGTTGAACCAATATTACGAAAACGTTAATGGTTCACAAATTTCTGAGTTCATTTAAATGTTCATAACCTCTCTCCCCGTCACTCAATGTAAGAGAAAGTGTCTCCAAAACACTGGCATTTTAGAAACTGATTCTAAAACTAATCAGTCATGTAGTAATAATCAATGAATATGAAACCTCTTTCATGTAGAAATATCAACACAGTGTATAGTCACGCCGAATAGAAAGGAAAGACCAGAAGATTCCTAGCAGTTTTTTTTTTTATTTTAGGATCAGTAAGGGTAATCCTTGTCGATTTTTTGAAGTAAGTAACCACCACGACTTCGAAACATCTCAGAAATGTAACGAGATCAGTCTGTCAATTCAAACAAAAGAGTCATTCTCCTACTTCTTTTTTGACCTATATTGGAATTGTCAGGGAGTTATTCGGTTATTTTGTCAATCTTAATATTTAAATTAATAATTTCAAACCTTGCATATATATTAAGACCTTACATAACAGCTTAAAAAATAAAAGTATATTAACAACGTTGTGATAATTTTTGCATAAACTAAGATCCATAAATCATGCCCACCCACTTTGTGAGAAACAAATTACCTATTAATTATTGAAAATTTAACGTGGCAACATATTTGCATTATTTTTAATTAATTAGTTATGTTTCTACACATTCGTCTTGTAGTCTTTAAGGCGCGATATGCGTTTTGAAAGTTGCATGTGTATGGGTTGAGTAATCATTTACTTTATATTGACTGTGACAGTCTCGATTGGCCCATGTGGCTTTTTACTAGCTTTAATTTTAATTGTTTCTCTTTTTACTCATCTTTAACATTTTCTTTCTTCAATAACTAAACTATAAAACAAAAACTATGAAAATTTCATATGCAAAACGAAAACACGATCGTCTTCACCGTAATTATGTTATGAAAGTGTTTTGTAAATATATTTTTAAAAAGGTCAAAATGCTTAATTCAATATTATTATTATTATTATTATTATTATTATTATTATTATTATTATTATTATTATTATTATTATTATTATTATTATTATTATTATTATTATTATTATTATTATTATTATTATTATTATTATTATTATTATTATAAGTTTTACTTTTTAAACTTCCAATTCTCTACAATATTTTCTTTCCTTTGATTTTCATTTAATTTTTCCTTAGACTGGTCTAGAAAATAGTTTCAAAGAAAGTAAGAAGAGGCATATTTATATTTATTAGTTTCTGACCGGTTTCGTCCGTAAACCTCGGACATCTTCAGAGTTTCGATTCTAACATTTGAATGAATTATATAATAAAAGATTTTTAAAAAATTAAAATTGCAAAATTAGCATTTTAATTTTGCACAGATATCCTTTTATATTATATTTAATTAAAATAATTACACGTGTGAACTTTATGTTAATGTCTGGTTTCAGATGTTTTTATGTAGTAAAATCTCAGCCTATCTCAGTTTGTGGATTACGCCATGAGGAGTGTTAAAATTGATGACGTGAGATATCGGTATAGTTTTTTTCTTATGGTTTCAAGCGATTAAAGTTCATATATTTACTAGTTTAAAGCGATGCTTGGTTATGCCCCATCTGTTAAACTCTATTAGTCGTGTATCCAATATACGTCGACGTACAGGTTCAGATCGGGGCACATGGCGAATTGGTACACGGACATTGGTGATTAACTGGAAAAGGCATCCTTATTATTATTATTTTATTATTTATTATTATTTAATATTATTATTATTAGTTATTATGTATTTTAATCAACTACAATAGTAACATTATTAGAAACATTGTTTTTATTTATTATATTAGTATTATTATTAGTATTCATTATTATTATTTTTATTATTATTTATATATTTATCAAAATTAGTAAAAGGATTGTAGTAGTAGGTATTTTATTTTTCATATTACTTATTTTTTTTATAAATGATTAGGTATTTTATTATCTATTCTTTCTATTTTATCTATTTTATTATTATAACTGATTATTATCGTATCTATATATATATTTATTCATTATATATTTTATTTTATCTGACTTTTTTTATTATTTTATATATTATGTTTCATTATTTATTTATTATTATATTATTATATTTCTTCTAAATATTATTTTGATTATTATTATTATTATTATATTATTATTTATTATTTATTATTATGCATTTTATTATTATATATTATTATTTATTATTATATTATCATTATTATTTTATTATGGTAATTTTATTACTATTATTATTTATTATTATTCTATTATTATTATATTATTATTATATTATATTTATCATTATTATTATTATTATCTTCTGAAAAGCCGCGCCTTGATATATATATATATATATATATATAATATATATATAAATATATTGTATATGTTTCATATTAATATATTAATATTATTATATTATATATATATATATATATTATTCATATAGATATAATACTTTAATTAATTAGTAATATGCTATATATATATATATATATATAGTATAATATAATATATATATAATATAATACTATATATATATATATATATATATATATATATTAGTAATATATGATATATATATATATTATATAGTATATTATATATAGGACACTTTGATAAGGTTTCCCCACATAAGGCTGATGAAGAGTTATTGCAATGTGGGGATTTAGGGTGGGAGTGGTACATGGTTGGATAAAGAGTGGTTGTTGGAAATAGAAACAGTGTGGTATACAACTAATGGGCAATAAGTTTCGGATCATATGGGAAATTAGTGAAGAGTGGGTCCCACAGGGTTCAGAGCTGGGTCCACTATTGTTCCTCATATATATAAATGATTTAGACCATGGGCTTAAATGCAAGGTTTCATAAGTTTTGCCATATGACACCAAAAAGTGGCCCACCCAGTTAGGAAAAATTGAGGATGTATAAAGATTTCAAAATGATCTTGAATAAATCACTTCTGGAGTGGGCAGATAAGTGGCAAAATGAATATTAATAGTAAAAATTGTAAGGTTTCTTCACCTAGGTTTCTCAAATAAAAGTTTTTTAACTGCGATATGAATTGGGATTGAGCTTTGAGTCATGTGGAGCCATAAGAAAACGATTTTAGGATTGATTTATAAGCAGGTAATTTGAACAGTAGCTAATCAGTTTTTTGAAGCAAATAACTAAAGCTTTAATAAGATGCTGGGCATAATAAATCGCAATGTTGTTTAACAAGAGCAAAGAAGTAATAAGTAAACTGTATAATAGGCTATGTTAGGCCAATAGATAGAGTATTCTGGCACAGTTATGGGCCCCTATATTTAAAGAAAGACTTAGATATGCTAGATAGAGTGCAAGGATTGATTTCCTGGGTTTGAGGGTAGAAGCTATGAGGAAGAAGGCTTGAAGGAGTTTTAGGAATATTTTCAGATAGAAAGGCGATTCTCAGAGGACCATGATACAAGTCTACAAATTTGTTACATCTATTGAGTAATACAGGGAAGACCAATAATTCCTTCATAGTAGAGCACTGGATCGGAGACCATTGGGGGCATAACAAGAAAAATTAAAGAAGAAAGCATGCCATCTTGATATAGAAAGCATTCTTTCAGCATAGAATTGTTAAATTTTGGAATGGTTTGCCACAGAAGTTGTATTACTGTATTATTATAATTATTATATATAATATATATATATATATATATATATATATATTAATATATATATAATTACTATATATTATTTATACTATTATATATATATAGTATATCTATATATATATTATACTATTATATATATATATATATATACTATAACTATAATATATTAATGTTGAAATAGTGGAACCGGGAACTTGTAGCTATGACTGCTGGAAAATGCCACGCCTCGCCACGCTGATGCTATATAAGTACTATACCTACCATTCATATATATATACTAGTTATTTTATATTATAGGTACTTATATCAGTATAATATATACATATTATACAATATATAGGTATACTATGACTATATACTACCTATATATATGGTGTCGGACAATAGGGCAACCCGGGAACTGTAGCGACGATGCACCTGCTGGAAAAAACTGCCCACGCCTCGGCCACTGAGAAGCTATATATAACATATATACTATTACTATATATATAGTAATAATATATAATATATATATATACTATATTCACCTATATATATATATATATATTACTATATATATAATATATATATTTATATATATTATATATATATATATATATATATATATATAATTTCGCGAGATGGGGAGGCTTTTGTTTTTCCACCCCCAAAGAAAAAGGCCACGACCATTATATAGGCTATAATATAATTATATATATAGTTATATTATATAATATATATATATATATATATATAGTATACTATATATATATATATTATTATTATTATTCATACTATTATATATATACATACCCGACTATCTCATACTTATCACACTAATCATATTCATCTGCGATCCGCTATTACAATACACTTCCATATCTAACTCATATCTACTTATGAGACGCTCGGTGATATATTTACTTTTACGTTTATGCTCTTGAGTTTGTGACTTGAGGAGGTCAGAAATAAGTGGTAGAGACAAACTTGAACGTTCACTACGGCGACCACCAGCCCGTATATCGCGGCAAAATCAATGGTTTCATGTCCACTCTTGACTCAAGATAACGCACAAATGGTTGGCATCCTGATATCCAAACTCGCTCCATTTTTTATATTAAATATATCTACAAATGTTTTTGATATTCTGTATATTGTATCTCTATAGCTTAAGCATAATTTTTTTATAACAGGACAGAAACTAACCAATTCAGACTAGTAAACGAATGTCAGAGGTTTAGTATATATATAACCTATATATTCATATATTATATTATACTATTATATACTAATATATATAATAATACTACCTATCTACTATCTATATAATATATATATATATTATATATATATTATATATTATAGTTCATAAATAGGCACAGAATGACGCCGAGACCCCATCCCCTTGATTCGTCTACGCGAAGCGAACCATTCAGAGAATATTGCTTTCTAAACTTGGATATAATCTATATATGTGATCAAACTTGACATTACATCTGCGAGTTTTTTTTGGTCCCGTAGCGTCCCTCATAAGGGCGGGGGGGGCTGCCCTCCGAGGGGGGAAACGGGCTTATGCCTCATTCACGCCCTTTGTTAACGTTGCTTATATCAGGTATGAATGCCAAGATTAGGCTATATGTGGAGGACTTGACAGACCGACAGGTCTGTCAAATCCGACACAACAGAACAAAACGAGAATTTTTGTCTGAGTGTTTGCTGCCTTGATTTTATTATTTCATTATTAAGCATTTAGTATTTTTATTCATTAGTATACATCGAATTCGTATATTCCCGAAGGGAACATAAGCGAATCTGAGGTTGGAAATACTCATCCCCTCAACATAATCGCCATTCTCGTAATCCCAACTCCACACTCCCCGACTATCACGACTCCCGACCTCTCCGGACTTCCCGACTCCGACTCCGACTCCGACTTCCGACTCCGGCTCTCGGCGTCGCGAGTTCCTTTGCCTCCGACCTCTGTTCCAACGCCTGCTCCCTCCTCTTCTCTCCGGACTCATGGCTCCTGTCGCTTCCAATGTGTGTTTTATATGTTACTATTATTTATGTATTATTAATTATTATTCATTATTATTATTACTTCTCTATTATCTATTATTATTCATTACTCATCTGATTATTAATTATAATGAACAATTATTCTTTTTATTATTATCAGATACTCGTCAATCTTTTCATTATTTTAACTATATATATATTAACAGTATTATACTATATTATATAATATAATAAATATATATATATATTAATATATTATATATATATTATATTATATATATATACTATATTATATGAGTATATATATATATATATATATACTATACTATACTAATAGTATAATTATATATATAGTTATATATATATATATAGTTAGCTATATATATATATATTATAATACTACATATAATACTAATCTAACTATATATATATATACTATATACTATATATATATATATCATATATAATATATATATATATATATTATATTTATATTACTATTATTAGGAGACCAAGAAAAATGAAAAACTCGTTTCTGCAAAACTCTGTCTTTGCAAGGTTGCTCCTTATTACACAACGTGTCACCGATTCCGCATATGGTTCAGTCTTTGAAGTTTTTTCTTTATTTATTATTATTTGTATTATTTATCTATCTTATTATTATTATTATTATTTTATTATGTATTTATTATTATTATTATTATTATTATTATTATTATTATTATTATTATTATTATTATTATTATTATTATTATTATTATTTATTATATATATATATTATTATTATCTTTATTATTATTATCATTATTATGATTATTTATTATTATTATTATTTTATTAAATTTTATTATTATTAATTTGATATTTTGTTATTATTATTATTATATTATTATTATATTTATCATAATATTGGAAGAAAAAAGAAGAAGCAAATAAGAAAGAATAAGAAGACCGAAATTAAAAGAAGAAGAAAAGAACAGTAAAGAAGAAGAAGAAGAAGAAGAAGCAGGAAGAGTAGGAAAAGCAGTGAGAGAGAAGGGATCCACTTTAATAGAATTTAAAAGAAGAAGAAGGAAGAAAGAAAGAGAGAAAGAAGAAGAAGAAGAAACAATAACAACAAACACAACAAACAAAAACCCAAATTAATAAAACGTTTTTTCAAAACCTGTTTTATTGCACAATGTTGGTATAAGATTTTGTCGGCTAAATTATATATAAAGAGGGTCATCATGGACTTGAAGATGTAATATATTTACGTAGACCTATTGCTGTTGTGTTCGAACGACCCCTTTGAAGAGGAAGAAAAAGTGGTTCAGGACAATTAAGCACGATACACAAATACACCAGAGATTTACCTATATATATATATAACTATATCATACTATATATATATATTATATATATATATATTATACTACTATACATATATATATATATGACTAATATTATATATATCATATATATATATAAATTTTTAGAAATGTATTTATATTAGCATTAGTATTAATATCTGTATATCCCTATTACATATTATTATTTTATTATTTTATTATTATTATTATTATATTATTAAATTATTATTTATTATTATTATTATCTATTATTATTATTATTATTATTCATGTATTATTATTATTAGTATTATTATTATTATATTATATTATTGATTATTATTCCATTATTATTATTATTGATATTTATTATATTATTTATTATTTTATTACTTTAACCATGTCTGGCCATGACTATGATTAGTCGACGTACTTGTTAAAGAAAACAATAAGATACGTGTGTGGTAAAAAAAAAACGATGAAATTTAGGACAGTCGGCAGAGACATAGTTATAGGTAGTGGGTGAGATCTGGTGCTGGAGCAGTGCGGTGCAACATATCCATTATAAATATTTGTATTTAATAATACAATATTAAGGTTGATCTTTATATATGTAATTGACTCTGGCTTACACCCCTTCGGGGTGATCCCCCCTCGCAGGATTCACACCCTTTCAAGGGGCGCATCCCCCCTGGGTTTTTCTCTCGGAAGATAATTGTGTTGCTTTAGATTTACTCTTGGTATTGAAAACTGTTTATTTCGTAAAGTTAAGTACGTATGGTTAAATTTACTATGACAATGTGGGAAAAAACACTGATTTGTTAGAGAAATGTTGAGTTTTTGAAATATTACTTTGTTAACTGACGATGATGTGTTAGAAACGTGAACCTAGGTTAAGTTTTTGTTGAATAATGTTAGGTTTGCCCCAGACTTTTGCTAATGTCTACGTTTATTCATAGGTCAAATGATGGTTATACTCGAAAGCGATGAACTCTGATGAAGGATAGTGTCCAATTTATAGGTTCAGATGGGTGCGCATCTTTGACTAAGATTGGTCACTTGTTAAGGCGATTTTGTTAGATAATACGGCTTTACCTGTTTGCTTAATATGCGCGAAAGAGCCGTTAGGGAATCATTATCGGTATTGTGGTATGACCTTGACTAGCTAGTTTACCTTGATCCAGTAGGGAATTTTTCAAGATGTTAGCTGATATTCATACCGAGGTATGTTTAGGTTGCATTATGACAATTTATATTCCTAAGTCGCGGTAGATGATTTTTTTTTGTCACTAGCTTTTATTGATTCTAAAAACTTTGTTGGTTAAGCATATATTCGTAGGTAAGGTATAAAGAACATTATTTTTATGTTTGTTTGTCCAAAATGATATTGAAATATGACTTGACATCAAAAAAGCACTGGCGTATCACATAATAGATCACGAAGGCGGCGCCGGGCTGACGGGTAGGAGACTGCTGGGAGATGGGTGTTTCTGAATATTACTGCATTTACTTGATTATCAACTGCTTTAAATCAGTTTAAATTATTTACGTTTTACTGTTGATATTTTTACTCAAAGAACTTATTTTTTATGTTTATACTTAGATTATAAATTTTTGTTATTTTGTTATGTTTAAAACTTTGTTATGTTGCATTATTCGCTGTGTAGGATATTATATATTTAGGACGAAGATTATTGTCATGAATTTTTCTGTGCCTTTAATGATGTTACGGAAGTTTGATGTAAAACATTTGTTACTTCAGCATTATATTCTTTGTCAGTTGATGATTAGACAGGTTTATGCTAAAACTTTTGTTAAATATTACGATGGTTGATTGTAAATTAAACATTGTATGTCAGAAGTATAGACTATGAAAAAGTGGAAGTAGGTTACGTTTTTGGTACGTAAGTGTTTCTATAACTTTAACTATTGTTTAAGTGGCGATAAAGTATCTTGTTTAATGTAGTGGTTTATTCGTGCCGTATGGTGGTTGGTTTATCTGTACATTATATTCTAGTTTCAGGTTATGTTATGTTGAGTCTCTATTAATGTGGAAACTTTGTTGCGCTAGCATACTTTCACTGCTCTGTTTGATAATAAACAAGGTTTATGATAAATTCTTGCCAATATATTACTAGTGTCAATGTGGTTTACCGCCAGATATATTGACCATAGGGTCTGGGTCAATAGTGGTTAAAGGTTCCCTTTTGTAATGCAATGATCATTCTACTTACAGGTGTTAAAAAGTGGTTGGAAACTTTTGTTATAATGTTTAACATGTTTATTTCGTGCTTAAGTTGTTTAGATTCGTCGTAGGTACTGTTACAATTATTTTTAGCTCTGTAATGCTATGTTAGGCTTTATTTAATGTTGGATACAATGTTACATGAAGCCGTAAATTCGTTGGCTAGTATCAAAAGAACTTATCTTTTGTACCTATGTTATTGTTGGTTGTTGTTGTTGTCGATACGAGAATATTAACCCTTTTGAACTTGATATGGTTCGATCGTAACGTTCGTATTTCTTGTTTATTTCTTCTTGGATTTGGTTGAAAGAAAGAATCTCATTACATTTAAGGGATGCTTATACACTATTTTCTTCAGTAAGATAGTTTTTCGCTGTGTTGACACGATGACATCTCCCTGCATCTCTACCGCTTGTCTGTTAATATCTTCACGAGGATTTTCGTTATTCCCAACGAGGTGTCATTTATATTTAATCGTAAAACCGAATGGCGAGTGCTACATTGCTTTTATTCCTGCCAGAGGGTCAAAAATAATAAGGTATTGAATCACTTTATGCAAATAGTTAAAGCATAAAATTCACTTTTTCATGATTTTAGAGTTTTGTATTTTCTGAAGAGGAGGAGGAGTCTAAAAGAGATAAGCCTAAAAAAACTTTACTTTATTCGTATTTACTCGTTAGGTATTATGATGGTTAGTATGGTTATGACACATCTTTTGATAAAATTGTTACTGTTGTCATGTAAGATTAATCGTAATATGTAGAGATATGTTGAAAGTCATGAACAGGTTACGTTTTGTATGTAAAGTTAGTTACTTTACTTGGTTGTTTAAACGTGAGGAACTGAAACCAAAAAGCTCCATCACCTACCGTTTTTTTTTTTTTTAAGTGTGTTAGGTTTGGTCGTCTGCTACATTTATTTTTCCTAGTTCATTATGAGCTATTTAGCTTTATTAATGTGATAAAACATTGTTATGTTTACAATATTCGGTGGTTAGTATATAGAGAACTCAGTGGGAACTTTGTTAATGTTAACAGTTTATTCGTTGTGTAAGTTGTGTTAGGGTTTTGTCTTTGTACATTATTTCTTAGTTCATGTTACGTTATGTTAGCTTTACTTTGGTGTGGAAACTTCATTATGTTAGAGTATATTCGTGGATCAGTATATTCAGTATGATCATTAACCAATGTTGTGAGAATTTTAGTTAAATGGTTACTGTGTCGGTGTAAGATTAACGTTAATACGTTAGAGATATGCTTGGAAAAAGTTAAGAATAGGTTAGTTTTGCATACCATGTTAGTTGCTTTCCTGATGTTAAGTGTGGAACTTTACTAATGTTTAACAGTTATTTGCATATACACATTCGTTTAGGTTTGTCGTTGGGAATTATATTCTTAGTTTAGATTGATGCTAAGTAATCTTTATTAATGTGAAAACTTTGTTACGTTAGCATACTTTTGCTGCTCTGTATGATAATTAACCACTGTTGTGGATAAATTTTAGCTAAATGTTACTGTGTTAGTGTAAATAACGTTAATTGTTGAGAGTTATGCTTGAAAGTAAGATTAGGTACGTTTTGCATACCATGTTAGTTGCTTTACTGGTGTTAAGTGGGAAACTTTGTTTAATGTTAACAGTTTTATTTGTGTGTGTAGGTTGTGATAGGTTTGTCTTTGTGCATCATTTTCTTAGCTTAAGTGATGCTATGTTAGCTTATTGATGTGGAAATCTTTATTATGTTAGCATACTTTCGCTGCTCTGTATGATAATTAACCAATGTTGTGATAAATTTAGTTAAAATGTTACTGTATAGTGTAAGAATTTAACGTTAATATGTTAGAGATATCCTTGGAAAAGTAAGAATTAGGTTACGTTTTGCATCACCATTGTTAGTGCTTTACTTGGTTGTTAAATTGTGGAAACTTTGTTAATGTTAACAGTTTATTTGTGTGTAAGTTGTGTTAGGTTTCTCTTTTTTTTGCATTATTTTCTTAGTTCAGTTTGATGCTATGTTAGCTTTATTATGTTGGAAACTTTGTTTCGTTAGCATACTTTCGCTGCTTCTGTATGATAATTAACCAATGTTGTGGAAAATTTTTATTTAAATGTTACTGTGTTAGTTTAAGATTAACGTTAATATGTTAGAGTAATGCTTGAAAAAGTAAGATAGGTTTACGTTTTGCATACCATGTTAGTTGCTTACTGTTGTTAAGTGTGGAACTCTTGTTAATGTTGACTGCTTATCCTGGCTAAGATGGTTATGTTTCTTTGTCGCATGTATTTTTCTTAGTTCCAGTTGATTGCTACTGTTAGCTTTATTAAATGTGAAAACTTTGTTACGATTGACATATATTGATTTGATCTTTGTATAAAGAAACTTGATTTTTATGTTATGTTTATCCAGAAATGATACTCGAAAATGGTGACTTTTGAATCAATAGATCATTAGAACTCAATAGGATCACCATCTGGACAGACGGGTGGCCGGATGCTTGGTCTGAGATGGTTGGTTTTGATTTTAGGGATTACTGCTTTAGGGTAGTAAAAACGCAATTTTAGTTAAAATTTGACCTTAATCAATAGATCAATAGATCACAACCCTGAACTCAGTGGAGGGTGACCGGAATGGTAGACATGGATACTCAATTAAACCGATCGTACATAGCCATCAGGGGAAGTATGTAAAACGTTTACAATTCCCAATTAAATGTGACTCTAATCAATAGATCAATAGATCACACTCTGGACATCAAGGATGGACAGGAAGGTAGATGGGTGGGGTTTTAATTACTTGATTACTGCTTTAGGGGATGTTTAAAACGTACAATTTTAGTAAAAATTGACCTTAATCGAATAGATCAATCAGAATCAAGCATGGTCAGGAAGGGAGGCTGCGATATGGGTTGATTTAAGTGATTTAACCTGCTTTAGTATGGTAAAACGTAACAAATTTTAGTTAAAAAATTTGACCTTAATCAATAGATCACAGATGATCAGGAGGATGGTTGGATAGTGGTTTGATTTAGTGATTTACTGTTTTAGGGTATGTAAAAACGTAAATTTGTAAGTCATAAACAAAAAAGAATAAGAAATTTTATTTATTTATTTAATTTTTTTTTATCTTGATGGTTCTGAAACCATTATTTTCGAAATCTACAGAATCCAATATACATATATAAAGACATCACACATTGTTGTTATACAGAATGGTTTATTTAACTAAGCACCGCCGTGGCTCCAGCACCGGTGCCGGAGCCAACTCCTTGAATTCCAATACTAACTCTTTCTAGAAACTCAACTCTGAATCCTCTCACCAAATTTCAGCCTTTTACGAACAATTTTATTTTTTAATGGGGGTGGGGTCCCCTTTCGGGGGACCCACGGGGACGTAACCTCGTCTACGACGAGGTTACCTCCCCATCTAACACCCCTCCAAATTTTAACCCCATACGATAACCCTAACTTTCATGTAATATATATTGGACTCGGGCGTGGATCGCGAAGAAGAAATACCACGGTTTGGAAATAATAACAAAAAATAATAATAATAATAATAAAATAAAACTTCAAAGACTGAAAAAGATTCATTCATTCGCTATGACTAATGCAGAGTCGGAGTCGGAGTCTGAACCAAACCGCGCCCGGACCCGGAGGCTGAATCAAACCGCGGCCGGTGTCGGAGCCGGAGTCGGAGCCAGAGCTGGAGTCGGAGCAAAAGACATCTCGAAATTGGGATCACTCCGTGCATCACAACCTATCAACGTTAATTAATAATAATAATAATAATAATAATTAATAATTAATAATAGATAATGAATTTATAATTAATAATTAATAATAATAATAATAATAAGTATAATCATAATATATAATAATAAATAATAATAATCAAATAATAATAATTAATAATAATAATATAATTCAATAATCAAACACAGACCAAACACAGACAGACAAACCTTCGGTTTTGTCTGTTTGTCGGATTGACAGACCTTTCGGTCTGTCAATCCTCCACATAAGCCTAATCTTCATTCATCCCACAAGCCGTAACAAGGGCGTACGTACGGATAAGCTCTGGCTGGTTGACCCCCTCTATATATCCCCACCAACTTGAAATTTACCCTGTTTTGTCCTTAACACATTATTAGATTATATATTCCAAGTTTAAAGCAAATATCTCTAGTCCTTCCTTCATATCGAAATAGGTTGGTTCGGAGGTGGTCCACTTACTACTTATATATATATATATCATATACTATATATATATATATATATATATATATATATTATATATACTATATATATATAATATATATATTATGATAATAGTATATATATATATAGTATATATATAATCTGAATTCATGAGTATGATTGCCAAAAGGGGCAGAGGACAGACTGGATTCTGATTTTTTGGGCCACCTAACTTGGAAATCTCAGAATCGTTGCTACGACGTAAACGTGTCGGAAATTTTCGGTAGAGTCTGGCACTAAGTTTTGATTTCTAGACTTGCTTCAATATGATATTTTCTTTTCCACTAATCTTTATTCCTGAATTTCTTTTCCGTTGTTCTATATCAGATGTTTTAAGTGGCTTCCATTCCTTCTAAAGCGATAGTGATACTCTTCATTGTTCTGTTCTATCTTCAAAATCTTTTCCACATTCAATTAGTGATTTATTATCTATTCCTATCCTGTTAGATTCACATTATATTACTTTTTCTACTTTTAAATAATTCCAAAAGCCTGTGTTATTAGAATTATCTTAAAGATATTAATTTTAAGATCTTTCTCGGATATCTATTTATGACAGATTAATTACATTTTAGTTTTCAGTGCTTCAAAAACTCAATTACTTGATCTGGACTTTATGAAGCAAACTTCCAAGAAATAATAACATCTTTGAAAAGCCTCAACTCAAACCTTTCTCTTTTCGTTGCCCTTTTTCTCGCTATCTTTTATCGCATGAAACATTATTTCTCTCAATTAACAATCTTCTAAGAGTGTATGGGTTTTCAGGCCCATCTGTTACTTTCGCTTTATAGAACCGTCACCCCTCCTTGCAAGGAGTATGTGTCACATTTTATGGGGTTTGTTACATTTTACACCTTCAGCCACCTTCATGTCATCCTCAGCGAATAAAGAAACTCGGTATAGATCTAACGTACCATGCATTGCAGATGGGACAATCTTAGCGGGTGTGTTAGGTGTGAGAGAAATTGATAAAATGAGCGAATGAACGTATTAGAGACGCTTACTGTGTGCCCACGGATGTGGACGCAGAGCTACCGGCATCTGATTCATCTATAAGTAGTCACTGAGCGCAGTGCGGCTGTTGATCTAATTAAATGAGAGAATAAACAAAAGAACATAAGATGGTTTTGGTCATTGTGGAAAGGTTGGTAATGATAGTCGGTTGGTTGAGGCGGATAGTAGTACTAGTGGTGTAATGTCTGGGAAATCAACCGTTTGGGAGGCCGCATAGAAAAAGTGTCCGATTTCGGTAAGTATCGAGTCATAGTGTGGCACTGGATGAACGATTTAGCGGAAGCCGCAGAGCGTGAATGCTCATAGCACTATGTTATGGCGCAAGAGGTCATGCGCGGACGAGACTGAGACTGATCCGCTATCCTCTATCTAACGTATAAGGCGCAATCGACAATTGGACATATAAACTACGGGATTCTTGTGAGGGGATGTTGTGGCTCACCTAAGCTAAAGAATGAACCCCTACCATTAAACGAGATGCCAGAGTCAGAGTCCCGTCGATGATTTCGTGAAACCTAGAGTGGATTTAGGCGTGGAGTTTCTTTGACTGCGAACGAGTTCTCACTTAAGAGTATCAAGGGTGCGCGGAGGCCTAGCCTTCTTTTCAATGGCGTCATATTATTCTACTACTTTTCTGTTCCTGGTGCATTGATTGAGCAATCTTACCCAGTTATGGGTAAGAAGGTGGGATATGATGATGTATGATGAGTGATGATGATGATGTGATGATGATGATTGATGATCGATGAATGATGATGATGCTCGATGATGATCTATGATTATGCATGATATGTATATATATATTATATATAGTAATATATTATATATATATAATATATATATATATCATATATATACTAATTATATTATTATATATATATATATATATTATATATATATATATATTATATATCATTTGGTGAGAAATGGGCAGAATTTTGACACAGCATAGGGAGAAAAACACATCATTAACTAATTTAATGGTCGACTTGCCCTTGAATAACGAGCGGCGTTTGGATAATAACGTCAAATGAAAAAGGGACAAATGAGAAGGAAGGGTTTTTCAATCACTTCTTTATTGATAGAGCTGATGAGGAAACCCAATATCGGTCACGTTTGTCAGAGTGAACATGAACTCAGAAACTTATGAGAGTGCCATCCAAAGACAAATTTCATATATATATATATATATATTATATATATATATATATATATAATATAGTTTAAACTAATAGATATATATATATATATATATATATATCATTATAGTTATTATATTATAATATATATATATATATATATATATATTATATATATATATTATTATATATAATATAATACTATATATATATCGAAATGAGGAGCAGAGAGAGAGAGAAGAAGAGGAGAGAGAGGAGAGAGAGAGAGAGAGAGAGAGAGAGAGAGAGAGAGAGAGAAGTAGCACTCCTCGAAGAAATGATAAACCCCCATTGGGTATTTATATGTTAAAGTACATCTTAAGGCATTCCAGTGCCCAATGGTTCCTCATTCTTCTTACACTGGAGCAGTCTCTCCTTTTTCCCACACCATTAAACACAATTTTAGAAAACACTTTCTGGGAGAATGTGAGGTATTCTCTCCTTGGGCTCGACTTCGTCTTCTCGGATTGTTAATTTAGTACACCACCTCCTTGATTAGGGCTCTGCCCGAGAGCGGTCGTGTTTATTTGTAAAAAAAAAATCTAAAAAAATCAAAAATGGCAACCACATGATTATCCTAGGAGCAGCCTAGAAGGCGACTTCCAAAAATAGCTCCTCATCCACCCCTCCCCCATCACCATTTGGGAAGGCCTCCGGTGGTGGGGTTGGTACCGTCTCGCAATTATGATGCCCACTCTTCCTTCTTAATCAATTTCTGCATCCCTCACGGTTTTAATCTAATTTTCATTTTGTTGAGCATCACCTCTCCTCCTCCTCTAAACCTCATCTCTTATTCTCAACCGAACTTAGGTGTTTGAGCGTCCTGGTAGAAAACTTTACTCTCTTGGCTCTTACTCTCTCTATCATCAATTTTTCGGCCAAAAACTGTTGTTGTGCTTAACTGTAATTATTGTAATTGTAAATGTGTAATTTCTAATTTGGAGTCTTTGGAAGTTTTCTACCTTATGGCTCAAACTATCCTGTCAATCTTCTACTTTTCATCTGTTCTGTGTATTAGTCTCCTAACTCAACTGACTATCCTAAATTCTTCGACTATTTAAACTATAAATTAGACACATTCTCTCCCTTTCATTTTTCTCTAAAATCATTATTCTTATTAACTTCAACGTTCACCACCGCAAATGGATTTCCTCAAATTCTCAAGATACAGCTAGTGAACTTGTCCACCACTTTCCTATCCAGAATGATCTCGAATAGCTGGTGCAGCTTCCTACTTGTATATCTGATCGTTTTTGAGATGAATCCAACATTTTATACCATTTCCTAACCTCTAGCCTTCTCCTTATTCCCTTAAATTTTTTCCTCCTTTGGATTCCGTCGATCACCTTGTTATCCCTGCTTCCTGTTCTATCACTTCAAGTCTTCAGCATGAAAACCTTTCGCCAACGGCGAGGTGACGGACTTGAGGTCCTATTTCTTTGATTTTCCAAGAGATGTCTGCTGCTTCGAGGAAGTGGTTCCTCGGTGTGTACAGAACTCATTACCGAGGCGATTCTCTCTAGCATGAAGGCATACTTTCTAATTTTTTCCCTTCAACTAAGCTTAACAAACCTTAGTTTAACTCTGCTTATTCTCGTGCTATTCGTCAAAGGAAAATTTCAGAAATTATTCCGGAATTATAGTCCTCATCAAAGTCCAGAAAACCACGCAACTTATTATTCCGGAATTATAGTCCTCATCAAAGTCCAGAAAACCACGCAACTTATATTTCATCCTGGAATCATGCAAAATCTATTCAACACGACACTGAAAACTCTTTTCCGTAGAAATACAAAAATCATACTGGATCCTCTTAATCACCTCCTTTCGGGCATTTTCAACAAAAAAATGTTACCTAACTTTGCTTCTTCATCTTTCCCTCCTCTAGTATCATCCGACGGCACAACTGCCGTTTTATCTTCCACTAAAGCTTGAAACTTTACTCTTTCTTTACCTTCTTCCAACTCATTTATGTCTAATGCTGCAAATTTTTCTAAAGATGTTATTTCTGTTCCCTCCGAGTTTTACACTAAGAAGGAGTATGTCCTTGATGGTATTCCTCCTGTGGTTCTCAAAACTTGTGCTTAGTGAACTATTCCGTATCTGTCTTTTCATTTCCAGCTTCTCTTCTTGCTGAAAGCGTACTTTCATTAAGCCTGTGTTGAAAAATGGGACCCCTTATCAACCCTCCAACTCTCTCTCTCTCTCTCTCTCTCTCTCTCTCTCTCTCTCTCTCTCTCTCTCTCCTCTCTCTCTTCTCTCTCTCTCTCTCTCTCTCTCTCTCCTCCTCTCTCTCCTCTCTCTCTCTCTCTCTCTCTCTCTTCTCTCTCTCTCTCTCTCTCTCTCTCTCTCTCTTGCATTAACTTCTGATTTTTCTAAAGTTTTCGAATATATCCTTAGGAAAAAGATTTGGAAACATCTCAATGCTTCAAATTTTATCTCTGATGGTGAGTATGGCTTTCGTAAGAAGCGCTCAACCGGTGATCTTCTTTCTCTTCTCTCTGATCCTTGGTCCTCTTCCCTTCGACATTTCGATGAATCTTTCGCTGTGGCGCTGGACATATCGAAAGCTTTCTATAGAGTCTGGCACAAAACTTTGATTTCTAAACTTGTTTCTTTCTGAATCTATCCTCTTCCTCTCTGTGGCATTCTCTCTGATTTCCATTCCGGTCGTTCCATAGTCTCTTTCTTTCTACCCGGCAAATTCTTGCGTCACTTTTATTATATCCCTTTTTACAACGGACACTGCTCTTCTGAACTCTTCAATCGCATACCCCCTCCATTGAGAAGGTCTCTTCGAATTTTCTTTCTGCACAGTCTCACTCCTTCCTATCCAACTATCTAACCCCAGACGCATCCGCTATGCTCAATCTTTCATGTGCTTTACTGGTAGAGTCTTGAACACACACTCTTGATCTATTTTCCAAACTACCTTTAATTTACACACTTTCAAATGCCCTGTATCGGGGCATATCGACCTTTAATTTGATCTGCCTAGGAAGCTTTCCCCTACTCCGATTTAATTAGGTAAGCCTTTGACCTTTGCCCACCAGAGGATATATATATATATATATATATATAATATAGTATATATATTAGGTAATATATATATATATAATATCATTATATATATATATACCTATATAAATATTATTCATATAATATCTATATATATATATACATATATCATATAATAAACTATATATATAAATTAGTAATATATAATTATATATAATAATATATAGCTATATATATATATATATATATATATATATTATATATATATATATATAATATATATACTACTCATATATATATATATATAATATATATATACTATGTAATATATATATATATATACTATATATATATATATATATATATTATATTATCTAAATATATAAATATATATATTATTATATATATACTATATATAATATATAATATAGTCTCATATTTAGGTACCCTGACGCCCCTGGGCAAAAGGTTTTGCCTCCAGCCACCTTCCTGGATGATGCAAATTGATGTTTCAAGGGAAAAAATTTGATATTCTTGAATTTTCTAATCTTACACAAAATAATTTAGATGGTGAGGCAAAGGTTTGTACTTTTTTTTGTGGAGATGTAATAATGTACTGAAGAGATATATTTAAGAGAATTATGGAAGAGGAAAATTTCGGCATTTCATATATTTAAAATTGCAAAATAATAGCATATATAAAACTCCATCTCGCCATGTATTAAAATGATTTTTTTCTTATTTTTTCTCTTGAACTAAAACATTGTCGCATCTAATGATATACAAATGAATTCTTATTTGCCTTTATATTTGCTGTAATAGTTTAATGGACTTTTTACAAAAAATCTAGTTCTGTACACGATATTCAAGGTTCCAATCGCAACGAACACCCACCGTTACAAACTATCTCGACGTCTCCGCGATATTCGGGGAAAAGGGAAATATAAGTTTTACGGAGAAGCAATTACAAGACCCGGCGTAGTCACTAGAACATTAGAGATTTTTAAAGCGATGTTCAAATTAAGGCACAAGTTCACATGTTTTGGATTTTTAATCAATCTGCATATCGGTGGGAGAAATTTTATATCTTTATCTACTTGGCCCAGAAGAAAACTTATAGAATGTAAACATTCTGGTACAAAAGCGATTTCTTCAATATCCTAACTGTATACTTGCAGAAGTATTTTTTTTTTTTTATTTCGCTTCTTGAATTTAAAAGGGCTAAGATTTTTTTTTTTTTTTTTTTTTTTTTGTGCTATCTCTTGAATTCTACAGCAGGCGCTAAAGATTATGTTGAGGATTGAGAGGAATTTAAACTGTTGTTTTTAGTGATTTCTTGTTTAAAAAAAGAAAATTGTTCTTTCCAGTCAGCACTAGCTTTTCTACTTGCTAAAGATTTTAAGATTTGTCATTTTTTTCAGATATACTTAAATACTTAATATACGATTCTTTAAATTTCATCATATTTCCTCTTTTTGTGCATTTTCTAAGGTTGTATTGTACATTTCCTGTATATTCCAAATACTAAGTTTATGTACACAGGTCCTAGAAGCCAAAAGTAGAGAATATTTTCTCACCAATAGCCTTACAAACTTCATAAGATTTCTTTATCTCATCAAGAAACTTAAATTAAAAGATATGTACAAAAGTCAGACACAGAATTACACCATTGCAATCTTAATCCCAATTAACAATGGTTTGTTTAACAGCTTCAATTTTCTCTCAATTTTTCAGCATAACCACAGAGGAAGTTGTGGGCGGCAAAAAATCTAGGAGAGTGATTCTTCTTTTTTCTTCTTATGGTACCAACTGATAATGCAAATCCTTATACTATTTTTTAAGGATCTCATATCTCTGTATCTATTAATTCTGGAAAAAAATTGAGATGACTTCTAAAAACGGAAAAAAAAAAAAAAAAGTGAATCTTGGACAAAGCGGCCATTCCCCATTTATACTGAAGCTATCCTTAATTCGCTGTTCATTCATCCATTGTACCTGTGGAAGCTATAAATGTAACCATCAAAATCCAAATTTATTTTATGCCTAAATTCGAAAACAAAAATTTCACACAATACAAAATGGAAATGTTGGCACTTGGCACTTGTCAGCTTCTCGCTATTTCTCATGAAATCTCGCTTCCGAATGTTGATATATTTGGGGTACTTTTGAGACTGATTGAGAAGAAGATTAAAATACTTGGAATTTATCGAAAACCACTACGTTAGACATGAGTGTCACCAGCAAACAAAAATGTGAAAGACAGTGAAAACTTCGTTGACTTGAAGCTTCAGCATCTGTGTTGGACACGATCGCAGAGATGGAGTTATTCGAAACAAAATTAGGTCCAGGAAATTAATTAAAAATTTCAAATTTCGTAAATTTCTGATATTTTTAATGTTTTATAATTTCTGATATCCTCTTATAATGTTATCAAAACTTGTTTATATAGCTTTCGTTAATCAACTTTGCATTGTGCATTTTAGAAAACATAAGAGGGTAAATATATACATTAAAAAGTACTCACGTTGTTTCACATTTTTTGTAGTTATTTAGCCACTATTCAACTCAAAAAAAAAACACAATAAAAAAAAATTTTAGAATATTTCGCAAATAATAACTTCATTAAATATAATGAAAACTGAAAAATGATATATTTCAAAATAAAACCATTTTGATTAGAGACTTTATTATGATTTGAACGAAGGATAAAAATAATCACTTGAACTACTATCGACAAGAAAAAAAGCACCTTAAGGTTTAAGAACATGAAGGTACATCCACAGCCAAAAAGTTGAGAAAGACCTCAAAAACAGAAGCTACAGACTTAAACTGGTAGCAGAGGTACATAAGTCACGAAAGGTGAGAGAGATGGAGTTTTATCCGAAACAAAAATTTAGACCAGGGGAAATTAATTAAAAATGTCATATCAAATAGTCATTTTTTAAATTTTTAATGTTTTGATATATTTATTACAGATAAACCTATATACTTAACCACACCACTAAACATTGATATATCGGCTTATAAGGTTTTTAATCTTTGATTAAGTATTATTAGAACTCGTTACGGCATATATTAAAAGTATCCCCCGTTGTTCATTAATTTTGTAGTAGTTTATTATGCCACCTATTTTTCTTCAACTAAAAAACAATATAAAAAATTTAGATTTTTTGGCAAATAACTTCATATAAATATAGTTTTTAGGAAAAAAATGTTATTTCAATAAAAGATGTTCAAATATAAATCTGCATCATTTTTGGTACCTAAATTGATGCTTGTTAGCTTATTTTTATTAAAGCATGTATGATTATTTTGTATTTTTTTTTAAAAAATAAACCTAAAAAAATGTTCAAAAAATTTGACATTTTGCAGACTTAAACCAAGTGGGTCAAGATAAAAAAATAATAACCACTGACTTTTTTCTTCATAAATGTGTTTTACAAATCAAAAGCCAGGTATTAGGAGGGGACACTTCTTTGCTTTGTTAAAAAGTTAGTTGTTTTTTCGCCCACCTGAATATAATACAAATTGTTTTATATATATATATATATAATATATATATATATATATATTATAATATATATAATATATATAATATATATATATAATATATTATATATTATATATAATATATTATATATATATATATATAATATATATATTATATATATATATATTATATTTATTTATATATATATAATATAATATATATATATATATATATATATATATTATATATATATATATATATTATATATATATATATATATATAGATATATATATAGAGAGAGAGAGAGAGAGAGAGAGAGAGAGAGAGAGAGAGAAGTAGCACTCCCGAAGAAATGATATTACCGCCCATTGGGCATGTATATGTTAAGTTTTTTAGAGTACATCTTAAGGCATTCCAGTGCCCAATGGTTCCCCCACCTTGCGCTAATTTCCACATTCTTCTTACACTGGAGCAGACTCTCCTTTTTCACACACAATTAAACACAAATTTTAGACAGAAAAACATTTTCTGGGAGAATAGTGAGGTTTTCTTCCTTGAGCTCGTCTTCCGTCTTTCTCGGATGTTAATTTAGTACACCTCCTCCTTTTGAATTAGGACTGGCCCGTGAGCGGTCGAGTTTTATTTTGTAAAAAAAATCTAAAATAAATCAAAAATGGCAACCACACGATTAGCCTCGGAGAAGCCTAGAAGGCGGCTTCCAAAAATAGTCCCTCATCCACCCCTTCCCCATCACCATTTGGCATTTGAAGGCCTCCGGTGGTGGGGTTGGTACCGTCACGGAATTCTGATGCCCACTCCTTCTTTCTTAATCAATTTCTGCAACCTTCGCGGTTTTAATCTAATTTCCATTTTGTTGAACACCACCTCTCCTCCTCCTCCTCTAAACCTCATCTCTTATTCTCAACCAAACTTAGGTGTTGGAGGTCTGCACAAAAAATTACTCTCGTGGGCGTCTTACTTTCTCTATTCTCGTCATTTTTCGGCCAAAAACTTTTTTGCTTAATTGTAAATTATTGTGTAATTGTAAAATGGGGTAATTTCTTAATTTGGAGTCTTTGGAAGTTTCTACCTTATGGCTCAAACTATCCTGTCAATCTTCTTTTTTTTTATAATAAAAAGTTCACACCTCACGGGCATAGCCCTATTCAAGGAGGGGAACTTCTCTAGGTAATTTCTACCTAGGATCCGAACTAGGATTCGAACCCTAATTTCATCTGTTCTGTGTATATGTCTCCTAACTCAACTGACTTATCCTAAATTTTCTTCGACTAATTTAAACTAAATTTAGACATATTCTCTCCCCTTCATCTTTCTCTGAAATCATTATTCTTAAATTAACCTTTCAACGGTTCACCACCGCCAAATGGATTTCCTCAAATTCTCAAGATACAGCTAGTGAACTTTGTCCACCACTTTCCTATTCCAGAATGATCTCGAATAGCTGGTGCAGCTTCCCTACTTGTATATCTGACGTTTGAGATGAACCAAACATTTTTTTATACCCATTTCCCTAACTCTAGCCTCTTCTCCTTATTCCCTTTAAATTTTTCTCCTTTGGATCCGTCGATCACTTGTTTCCTTGCGTTCCTGTTCTATCACTTCAAGAGGTCTTCAGCATTTGAAAACCTTTCCGCCAACGACGAGGTGACGGACTTGAGGTCCTATTTTCTTTGATTTCCAGAATGTCTGCTTGCTCGAGGAAGTGGTTCCTCGGTGTGTACAGAACTCATTACCGAGGCGATTCTCTCTAGCATGAAGGCTACCTTTCTAATGTTTTTCCCTTCAAAACTAGCTTAACCAAAACCTTAGTTTAACTCTGCTTATTACGCGTTCTATTCGTCGACGGGTACATTACTGAAACTATTTCAGGAATTATCTTCTTCAGACTCTAAAAACTCATGATTCTTCTTTTTCATCCCGGAATTGTGCAAAATCTATTCAACACGACACTGAAAACTCTTTTCCCGTAGAATGTCAAGACAATCTTCGATATCGATCCTCTTAATCACCTCCTTTCGCTGCATTTTCAAAAAAAAAAATGTTACTAACTTTTGCTTCTTTCATCTTTACCCCTCCTCTAGCTATCATCCGAACGCACAACTGCCGTTTTTATCTTCCATAAAGCTTGAAACTTGTACTCTTTCTTTACCGTTGGTCTAACTCATGTAAGTCTAATGCTGCAAATGTTTTCTAAAAGAGTTAATTTTCTGTTTCCCTCTGGTTCTCAGAACCCTGCCTTGGTAGACGGTCCTGATGTTATTCCTCCTGTGGTTCTCAAAACTTGTGCTTAGTGAACTATTCCGTATCTGTCTTTTCATTTCCAGCTTCTCTTCTTGCTGAAAGCGTACTTTCATAAAGCCTTGTTTTCTGATGGATCTACGCCTTAGTCCTTTCGTCCTATTTCAAAACTATCTTCTCTCCTCTCTAGATGTGTTTTAATTCTCTCTCTCTCTCTCTCTCTCTGCTCTCTCTCTCTTCTCTCTCTCTCTCTCTCTCTCTCTCTCTCTCTCTCTCTCTTGCAATTATTTAAACTTCTGAATTTTTCTTAAAGTTTTCTTCGATAAAATGCTATTCACTTGGAAGAAAGATTTGGGGGAAACATCTCAAATGCCTTTCAAATTTATCCCTAAGGTCACAGTATGGCCTCTTCGGAAAGAAAGCGCTCAACCGGTTGATGACTTCATTTCTGTTTCCTCTCTGATCCTTTGTCCTCTTCCTTTCGACATTTCGGTAATCTTTCGCTGTGGCGCTGGACATATCGAAAGCTTTCTATAGAGTCAGGCACAAACCTTTTGATTCTAAACTTGTTTCTTTCGAATCTCTTAT